>JARYHS010010470.1:0-11000 GCA_031002005.1 Vandiemenella viatica
TTCCAATTCTTATCTTTCCTTCCTTTTTCTTCGTTTCTTCTTTTTAAACGTATTCCCTCTCAAGTATTCCCTTCCAAAAGATCGAGTGACGGAAGTTTTCCCTCCGGATTTTTCTACGTACATAACCTTACCATGTACTTCTAAGAATATATAATGTGGCAGCATCCCGTTCCTTTCCACATAAGCAGTAGGTTGCTCAGCCTAAAATCAGCCGTTCACTGTGAGTCAGACGCTGTTTTGGTACAGTCGCTACGTACGCTTCTTTATTTTAATCCCGAGAGGAAAGGTGCCTCTTCCTCCAGCTTCACCATATGAAGGTCACCTCCGCTGTCGCTGCTGTTGAAGTCTGCGTCTTTACGCTGGCAAGGGGCCCCTCACATGGTCTATTAACTGAAGAAAGTTAACCCAAGGTTTTTTTAACAAAAAGTTCCACCTCCGACCCCTCCTTCATTTCTGCTTGAGAAATGGGACGCTTGTCTTTCTGTCGCGTGTTGACCGAGCGAAGTCGAACTTACCCACTGTGGGTCCGTCCTAGCGTCTACTTACTGTCGGCTGAGGTACTTCGGGTTTCCAGTCGGCATCTGTAAGCTCCTGGCTAGGAAAAAGTACATGCACAGAGACTTAATTTGCATAAAATCAGGATGTAGGGGCTCCTTGAAATGATACGAAGAGTTGTGGCTACTTGATTTATTGTGAAAGCGGCCGTGTGGTACAGTTACAAGTTGCTGGTACATGAAATCGGTGTTTCCCGATATTGGAATAATGGACCATAGGATCCGATTAATGCAGTATGCATTCCAAGCCAGCAGAGGGAGAATGATAGGAAAAAGTGCCTAAAACGGCCTAATTGGATGGTAACAGGTCTGCCCCACGAAATTTCACATCCCGGACTGCGCGAATCGTGCGCGCAAAAAGGCGCCCTCGATTCCGGAAGGTGGGGAAAGCCTTCCTCTCATTGGCTGTTTGTCACTATGAACACGCGTGTGGTTTCACGTGCTCATAGTGTGTAAGCCTCGTGTACTAGCCGTGTTGGCTGAGTTTCCCACAGTACGGACCGCAAGATCAGCGGCCTTGAGCCTGGTGTCGTATATGAGCGGTGTAATTTGCAACACTACTGCGTGGCTTGGAAGCACTCCGCCTTCATTACCGCTAAACCCTATACTAAAATCTATACAAAAATCAGCTACCGCGACAGCTCCGCCGCGTGGAAAAGATTTTTCGTTGTCTTTAAAGACGAAAAATCTTCCGCAAGTGTCAATTCAAAAATGAAAAATTAACAAGAACTAAAATCTACAACACTTATAATCATAGAATTTTATAATCTACTAAATATGTTGCTAAGTTCATACTACCCCCATAGTAAGAATTCCTTACTTATGCTCAACGCCTGCGTGATCTGGAGGTTCGTGGTTCAGGATCTGGTACCTCCAGACTACGCTGAGGCACTGTATCTTCACGCTCAAAAACTACAATGTCATCTTCTTCATCTGTTGTATCTCCACATCCCTATGTAGAGGTCGTCTGGACTTTCACATGCGAAACATGCATTACTTCTGTTACGTTAGATGGCGTCAAGACTGTATTATTAATACAAATCCTGCTACAGCACTGATCTGTACTGCGCCAGATATATTTGAAACACTCTCGGCACGTCTTGCAATGTTTACAGATGCAGAAGATGACAATTACAGCTATACAAATTATGCTAACATAAGAAATAATAGAGTATGTCGACATATGTATGAATTTGTTTTGAATTGTTCTTGTTTAGATATTTCCTCCTGTAGCTCCTCAATTTTGTAACCGGCTACTGTCAAATCACTGAGGTGTTTACCAACAGGTTCAATGTTCCAATTTAAAGGGAGCTCGGTAATATTGAGTTTTTCACTATTCACTACACAACAATCTAACTCTAACTTAAAATTAGGAATTATATCTTGACTGGTTACATTGGTTCTGAGGGTTAACTCTGACTGAATGAGCATCTGGGCCCCATAACCTCGGCATTTGTTGAAAAACTTTAACTTCCCGGTCCCCTTAAATATGACGTCTGTGGGATGCCCGTTATTTGCATAAAATAGTTAAGCCCTCATCTCTTGGGGCAACAAAATCCATTCATTATGACCAAGGGCGGTCCAGATGCTGTGATTCAGAGCGACTACTTTCCTTACACAATCAGGAGGAATCGCTCGAATTGGTTGTAAGAGTTGCACCTCGCAAGGGGAACCATCTTGGGTAGCTTGCAATAGTAAATTTTGTTTACAAATGCTTAAAGTGTCTGTCATTTGTTTACATTTTAATTGTTCACTGTCCAGTTTGGCATAAAGTCTTTTGGATTGATCAATCAATAAGAACTCTTTCTCAGCTTGTAAAAACAAGTAGTGACCTTGTTCACTTACTTCTATAGGTAACGGAAGTATTCTGTATAGGTTGAAGTCATTATTTTCAGCTAAAGGTACATTTAACACATAAGTCAAAATATTTTGTACAAGAATACATCGATATCAATTATTCTCAGGAGCAAGTAACCATTTTCCTCAGTCAACGGAATCGGAAAACTTCTTGTCCCCGATGTCGTTCCTAATTAGATTCAAATACTGAACAACTTGTACCGGATTAATAAGGTGTGGTTGAAGCAATCCCCTTTGGGAATTAACAATAGCATTGACTAAGCGAGTCATACTCCCGTTGGATGCCCTGGAGAATGGCTACTGCTCGAATTAAATGTTCATTGCTTGCGACCATTATTGACAACCGTCGAACGGCGATATCGGTATGATTAGAAAAATTTTGGACATAACGCTGCATTTTTATCATGCCATTCATTAGAACTTCCTGATTTCGGCTTACGCTCGCCACTGAATGATTGAAGTTCGACCAAAAATGTTTTCACAATTGTGAGTTGCTCTTTTGTTAAGTTTTAGCAGTTTCAGCTGCTCAGTCTCTACTGTGTTTATCTTGGATTTGTAGTACTCAAAATCGCTATCGCTTACGACACCAAAAAGTACCTGAGCGATCTCGCCTATGAAATTTAGCACCCCCCTCTTCCTGCGGCTTGGCTGATGACTTGTTAATTGTCCTATTAGTTTCTGGGAGTGTTTGATGTTGTTTATGTGCCATAGTAGTTCTAAAGCCATTTCATTACACTCGTCCTGACAGGTTGAGTTCCGCTAATTTGTTTTTGCAAAACGCTATAGATTGCGTTGAATAATGTTCTACCTCATTCAGTTTCTCCTGGAGTTCTCCTAAGTTGAAATAGCTCAAAATCCGCCAAGAGACCGTTGATAGTTGTATACGCTGGCGGTAATCGTAGTACAGACCAGGTGAGTGCGCGTAATTCTCCACTTGAAAATCTTGGAGTGCAACGGCCGGAGGAAGGAATATCAGGAGGTAGCGTAGCCAAATCATCTGCAAAAATAGAACAAAATCCCTTAGAAGTTCCCTTGTGTAAATTCCTTATAGAATATTATACTAGTATAGTACGCGAAATGTTGGAAATGCGTGTACGTGACGAAAGGTTTCGTGATATTACCGCTCGCCTGGGCGAGTACGCGGAGCCTTATCAGAGTCGAGCTCAGCCGGTGTACTGTGATATCAGAGGCGGCCTCGCTTATCGCTTGCGGAACGCAACGTGAGCCCCGCAGCCATCTTGGCTTGACGCTGTTATCTGTGACGTGTGAGGTCGGGCCTCCCGAGCACGTGCGTTTGTTGACATACAGGCCACGTGGCTGTGTTTACTAATAACTTCTGTCCTATTAATCGTATCGGAGTCCCGTTTTCCATTATTTGCATGGCTTGGACACTGCTATTAGGTTATGCTTGCGGGGTCAAAGACTAAAATGATTATTTATATGGTTTCAAACGATTAGCGTGTACCTTTTCCCGTTTATAACGCCCCCTTTGGATAACTACGTTCGGTAGATCAAGCTCCAATATTTTATATGGGCCAACAAAAAGGGTTCCTAGTTTCTGGCTTCGTCCCCTGCGGATGGATTCGTCCTTGAGGAGAACCTTATCCCCGACCTTAAATTCAACGGCGTTTTGGGTTCTATCAAAGTATTCCTTATTTTTCTCCTTGACCTCTTTGTTAATTTCTCTGGCTCGCTTGTGCAAACTTTGTAGCCTAGCCTTTAGCTCTGTAGCGTAGTCCTCATACGAGTAAACAACTTCGGTAGGGTCTTTTTGCAGAATGCCCGGTATATTAGGCACGCGTCCAAAGAATAGTTCAAAAGGTGAGAAACCTGTAGCTGAGTGGATATTAGTATTTATTACAAAGATGGCAAATGGGACCCAGGAATCCCAGTCCAGCTGATCGTTATCTACGTAATGTCTAAGGTATTCTGCGATAGTGCGATGTTGTCTTTCGAGCGAACCGTTGGACTGTGGTGAATATGCTGAGGTGTGAATTTTCTCTATCTTTAGAAGTTGGCACACTTGTTTTAGGGTGTCACTAATGAAATTTCCCGCATTATCACATAAAATTTGCGATGGGATCCCGTAGCGTAGTATGATTTCCTCGACGAGCTTTGGCAACAGTGCGCGAGTCTTGTGCGGGAACAGCAACCGCGGCCATAAACTTCGATAGACTATCTTGGAAGGTGAGTAAGTATTTGTTACCTTGGTGAGAAAGGGGAACGGCCCCACGATATCGATAGCACATCTTTCAAAGACTTGTTCTGGTGTTTGGGTTAGCACAAGCGGCATTTGTGTGTTGCGCGTTGTTAATTTATTTTGTTGACAGCTATGACATTTCCTAATGTATTCTCTGATATCCTGTTCCATACCCTTCCATTGAATGTATCTTTTCACCTTCTCTATTGTTTTGTTTACACCTGTATGGCCAGCCACCGGTGACTGGTGGCATTCCCGTAGGATTGCTTGTTTTTCAGCCTCATCTAGTTCAGGAAACTCATCCTCTGTAGTCTGCGTCTGCGCTTCGGCCTTTTGTGTTTGAGTGTGTGTGGTATTAGTGTTCTCTGAGGTGTCCATATCTTCACTGGCGTTATTATCTCCATTGGTAGGAGTATCTGGGACTGGGTGAATCTCTCTGATTCGACTGAGGGCGTCAGCATTCGAGTTTACCTTTCCACGTTTATAAATCAACTGGAAATTGTACTCAGAGAGTTTTAATCGGAATTTCAACAATCTAGAGGATGGGTCCTTGACATTAAAAATCCATACAAGAGGCTGATGGTCGCTTATTATCTTAAAATGAGTCCCAAATACATAAGGACGAAATACCTTGCACCCAAACAGGCAGGCAAGACACTCACGTTCGCTCACCGAGTAGCTCCTTTCTGCTTTACTCAGCGTCCTCGACGCGTAAGCTATAGGTAAATCTTCTCCTATTTTCCCTTGCGATAAGACAGCCCCGAGGCTTTCCCCGCTCGCGTCGACGTAATTAAAAATTCCTCTCCGAATCGTGGGTATTGTAACACAGGTGGCGTAATTAATTTCTCCTTAAGGGTCTGGAATGCCTGTTCAGCTTTAGGGTTCCACTCGAATTTGACGCCTTTCTTGAGAAGATCATATAATGGCTTCGCAATTCTGCTGTAATTTTCAATGAATCTTCGATAATAACCGGTGAGGCCTAAAAATGTTTTGAGTTGTTTTGTGGTTTCTGGCTGAGGGTAATTTTTAACCTTTTCGGTTTTCGCGGGGTCAGGATAAACTCCTGAACTCGTTATCTTATGGCCTAAATAGATAATCTCCTTACGAAGGAATTCACATTTAGCTGGCTCCAATTTTAAGTTGTGTTTTCGGAGCCTGGAGAAGACTTCTGCTAACCTTTCCTGATGTTCGACCAAACTACTTCCGTAAATTAAAACGTCATCTAAATACACTAGAGATTTATCACCATTGATCCCCAAAAGAACCTGGTTCATCAATTTCTGAAACGTACTACCGGATGTGGATAACCCCATTGGCATTTTGGCGAAATGGAATTTTCCTTTGTTTGTACTGAAGGCGGTCATCTCTCTATCTTTCTCATCAATTAGCACTTGGTGATAGCCCCTCGCCAAATCGAGTGTAGAAAAGTACTTAGCTTTACCTAAGGAGTCTAAAATCTCTGAGATTAGGGTATTGGGAAGGTTGATCCCACGGTAATTCGTTGAGCTTCCTAAAATCTACGACTACCCGATATTTTTGCTTTCCACTGGCGTCTGCTTTCTTGGGAATTAAAAGTATAGGGAAATTCCAACCACTGGTTGATTCTGTAATGATTCCCTGTTCTAACATGTTATTAATCTCTTCATCTAATATGGGCTTTAAAGCTTCAGGTGTTCGGTACGATCTACAGTTAATAACAGTTCCTGCTGCTTCAGGTTTAAGTTTAATTTCATGTCTCACAGTGTCAGTATGTGTAAGCTTGTCACCTGGAAGGAAAAAGAGATCGTTGTATGTTAAGCATAATTCCATAATGGACTGTCTTTCCTCCGGGTTAAGATGTTCAAGTCTCAGATTCTCTTTAAGCAAGTTAGCACGTGGCTTTGTTTTGGTTGACCGCTGCGCCATATGATCCGGCGGCTTATCAACATGACGTATGCGTGGTGGGCTGGGCACGTCAGCATCAGCTGACAGCTCTGTGTACGGTTGTGTTTCCAAGCTGTATAGTAAAATTCTACTTCCTCCTCTCTAGTATTCAAAACAGGAATAATACACTCACCGTTCTTTACTTTAACAATTGATTCGGGTACATGGACACCGGAAATTAGCTCTTGTTTACCTATTATAGCTTCTGTGTTCCTTTTACCTTGTACTTTTATTCGCAAAACTCTCTCCTCTCTAGGACCTACTTTAATTGCTCTCCTTCATCTGCAGTGGTTTGTTTCGATTTGTTAGGTTGCCCTGGATGAAAATTTTGTTTGTTTTGATTTTCGCTTCCGCTGTCAGTGACTCCCCGATTAGGCACTGTTTTTCTGCGGAAACATGAGTGTTTTTTGCTTTCTGTTGTTTCGAATTGCCTTGTGTGAATGCCGAGTGTTTGGTTGTCTTTTGAGTGAAATTGTTTTGTGAATTTCTAGCATGATGATTCTGCTTACACTTGTACTTTGGGAAAGCATTTGCATTTATTACCCTGGCCTTCTGGTCTGTTAAACTCTTTTCCTTCCTTGACAACATGGGAATGTTATGACCTTTAACGTAAACTGTTCTGTTCTTATAATTAATTACTATTCCATGCTGGAGCATAAAATCTCTTCCTAGTAACCCTTGCTCGCTAATATCAACCTTTCCGGATACAACATGAAATTTATGAGTTAGGTAATGGTTGGGAGTTAAATACAATCTCAGCATAACTGTTCCTTGAGTTCTAACCAGTTGAGGTGAGATCCCCTTGATTTGGATTGTCTGTTGCCTGTTTATAGGAGTATTTGGCTTCAAAGCTGATTGATTTATAAGACTTAATTGTGCCCCACTGTCAAGTAAATATGGAATATTTTGATTGAGTATGCTAGGGCAAGGCAGTTTTATATAATCACTAGCATACTGACAACCTACGGCATATACAGATCCATAATTCCGAGTGCTAAGATGGTTGTCTACTCCTGCACCCGGGCACCGTTTCCCTGTTTGTTTGAGTGTGTTTTCCCCCAGATTTGCTTTACATTTAGATGGGAAATGCCCGATCTCATTGCACCTTGCGCATTTGTTTCTTTTGGTTCGACAATCAGCTACTTTGTGGCCGGAATTTCGGCAGTAGCTGCACGTAATGTACTGGACTCTTTTGAATGTTGCATTGCTTCTACAATCTTTGGCACTGTGGCCAGTACGATTGCAAATTTGACAAGTTATGGCGCTTCGACATTCCCTACTTAGATGCCCGATTCTTCCACAGGAATTGCAAGTCACGAATGTACCCCTATTGTGTCTGAACTGTGTCGTTTTGGTGTCTGTTTTGTTATGTGAATATTTTTCGCGTTGCGATAGAATTGCTGATTCTTCCGTAAGGGCTAAGTCAACGACTTTTGGCAGGGTCGCCTTTTTACCCTGTGCTCTGACAATTGTCTGTATTCTTTCGTCTTTCAAACCTTGAACGAAGGTCGCCCTAGTCAGCTTTTCTATTAATGCAAGACTTCCCTCAACATCCGCGGCCTTCATTTCATTTACAGTGGCTTGCCGGAAATCATGTTCCAATGCGTCGACACGAGAAGCCCATTCTGCTATTGTTTCGTTACTTTTCTGCTTAGCCAAGAATAATTGATATGCGTAATAATCCAAGGATCTCTGCTCCCCGTAATTTTCTATCAAAATAGCTTTGATCGAAGGCCAATCTTTTGTCTGGTCTCTGACAAGAATTTTTGACCTTGCGTTCGAAACTATTTTGCTTTTGACAAACTGTAACAATACATCATGCTCCTCTACAGCTACTAAAGAGAAAGCTGTCGACACATTACACTATGTAACAAAATTTTGTTTAAGTTAATTTTTTGTTGTTTCTGATGCAGTGTGTTTCAAAACACTATGAAAACACAATTTTTCATGTGGGAAATTGTTTTTACGGAAATGCCATCAATTTTTCTTAATTTTATGAAAATGCATTTATTTAGAACAATGAATGCTCGTTTACATATGCCCATGAAACAAAACAAAAGAAATTCTTAAATACAACTTTTGAAAAAATGTAAATGCAGTAAATATAAATTACAAAAGTTGTAAAGTACATGAAATTTTTTTCATGTCATGTACAATGTGCTTAAAAATGTGTTGTCTTCCTACATTTCCTGTTATACATTACATCACTCTCTCTGATCAGTCCCCGATATAGTCACCAACCATTCGCTCATTATACTGTCCCTGGTACCTTCTTTCAAACAATTGTAAGTTCTTATGGAACCTTTCGCCCTGTTCCTCTGAATATGCACCCATATGAGACTTGAAAACGTCTGGATGCGAGTGGAGTACATGCAGCTTCAGAGACATTCTGCACCCCATTGCTTTGTAGTTCATCAAAAGACCCACTACCACATCCCTGTAATTTTCCATTCTGTGATTACCTAGGAAACCATTCACAACTTCCCCGAAGCTCTTCCAGGCCTTTCTTTGAACTGGTAGAAGCTTGCTGATGAATGTGTCATCATGAAGTAATTTCTTCACTTGGGGGCCCTCGAAAATCCACCCTTTTCTGAGAGTTTGTGAGAGTTTCTGAGAGTTTGTGGAACACATTCTGGAGGTACTTCATTGCATCTGATGTTTATCTATAGCCTTTACAGATTGCTTGATGTGTCCAAGCTTAATATGGAAGGGAGGCATTAGCATCTTTTTCTCTTCGACAAGGGGTATCTTGCAACTCGTACTCAATAGATTCCACTGCTTTAGTCTAGGTGTTACAATTTCTGCTTTGGATTTTGTAAGTCCTAAATCCCTGATCTAGTCATTTAACTCATATTATGTGGGGTAGTGAGGTGTAGCATCTTCATCCTCTGAGAAGTCTTCTTCGTGGTCGATGTCGGTATTTGGTTCACTACTGTCTTCACACTCATTCAGTAGTGGAGGAGGAGGAGGAGGAATGGAATGCTCCTCACCATGTGGAATGGGCCTAAGAGATGATGGCAAGTCTGGATATGCAAAAACATTGTTTTTTTTTTTTTTTTTTTTACACCACTTATGATGAGACAAGTCAGTAACACAGAAATAGCAGTTGGAGAGGTGATCTGTTGGTTCTCGCCAAATTCTAGGTACACCAAATTTCATTTTTCTGTTTTCTCCTCTATACCAGGCCTCGAGAGTGGATCTGCAGCACCCACACACAACATGTAGTGCCCAGTTCATGTCTTGGTCTCGCACAGGCATGCCAAAATGAGACCTGTATGCTAAGCAGAAGTTGTTAGTATCCTTTATTCTATGCTTTACTGCTTTCGAGCCCAGGCAGACGCCGCAAACAAACAAAAACAGTCTGGATTATGCTTACAGCAACGGGAAGATGCAATTATTAATCAATAACGTTAATCTGAAACAGATTAGATACAGCTGAATCGTTCAATCATCTCATATATAAAGTGTTCATAGCTAATATAATTTTAACCAATTAATTTCATATTATTGGGCATAAAAAGTAAATAAATGATTATATATAAAAGTATTAATGTTCAGTGTAGTTTAGTTGTGACCCAATTCATCCGAAACAAGCATAAAATTTACTTAAACAAACAAAATTTTTTTTTTTGTTACATAGTGTATCAACTCTAACAGGCGGTAAAAGAACATAATACTTGCAATGGTGTGTAGCTAGGGTATCGTTCATACGAGCGACGAAGCTACTTCGCACACCGCACCGCCCCCTCACCCCTCCCCCCCTGACGAGTCTTAACGCATCCCTGCATAACCACTATCTTAGAGAGAACTTACCGTTCAACGTGGAAGCCGAACCACTGAAGCGTCCTGGGGTGCTTCCCATTACACAGCAAGCTGTGCCAGAAGATAAAGGTTAGATTAAGAGATTATGAAAATGCCCGCCTCTACAGGGATTTGAACCGAGGACCTTTCAACCTCCAGTAAGACACCTTAACCACTCAGCCACCACGCCACTTCATTTATTTATTTATTTTATATATTTGGTGATTGTAATACTTCGAGATAATTTATAATTATGTTTTTATTGTTTGGATCATTGGGTCCCATCTGAAAGTACTAAGATTAACTTTGTACCATAGTAAGATAAAAGTTACGAGGTTTATACGGCTCCTGCTGCTTCCCACAGGATTCACGGAGGTCGAGCTCTGCATTCCTAATACAACCAATACTCCATCCCACGCTCAGGCATCCAGTGCCTCGTCGACGTATAGGTCATTAGAGACGGGACGGGGAGGAATTCGACCAAGGCCTTAATAAAGGAAGCAATCTCAGCATTCGCCTGGAGTAATTTGGGGAAACCATGGAAAACGAAAATCTTGACGGGGATTCGAACCCACGTCCTCCCGAATGAGAGGCCAAATCGTTACCGCTTCCTCACCACGCTCGGTGAGTTATTCCGCATGTCCAGCTTCGGATAAAAATCCTCG
>JARYHS010010472.1:0-16000 GCA_031002005.1 Vandiemenella viatica
CATCACACAAAAGCGCATTGTGGATAGAGATCGGAAAACAACTCCTACAAGGTAAGCTTATAAAATTGTACGATATTGCGCAAGGAGTAGAATTATTGCAAAAAGTTGAATACTTTATATTATATAAGTCGGAAATACTGAGAATCGATAGACTGTCCTCTTTTGTTTTGTCAAGCAGAATCAATTATTCTGCTGAACTGAAAGTTAAAATTATAAGGTTTAAACAACAATAAAACATCTGGATATTGTGGGTCATTTGCTGTAGGATCAGTTTTTTATGAACCATTTTCATGCCAATGCAATTGAATATGTTGTGTATTTTTTCGGTTCTGTATTTTTACATGTTCATATTGGCTTGTAATTGTACCGTGTTTCAGTATCAGTTGAATCAGTAATAGCAATATTTTGCATTACAGGTATTGGTTGCATCTTTATGACTAATTTCGTGTCACTTTCACTGCACTGTAGATACTGGTTTTTTTTTTTTTTGGCTTACATTATAGTGAAGTAAAAGAACCGCTGAAGATGCTTCAGAGAATTAAGTGAATCGCGTACGGACGATAAAAACAACATATTCAATTGCATTGGCGCGAAAATTATTCATAAAAAATTGAACAATAAAACAATTTATAAAGCTTAAATTCTTTGTTTATTTCTTCAAAACGGTTTGTTCGTAAAAGATTAATAAACAAAAAACTATGTTATTTCGGATTATGATGGTTTTCTTATAGTTGAAGTAATTTTATCCAATATTAGATGGAGCTCTATTTCGATGTGTTTTCCATGTATTGCTCATAGGCAGTCGAGAAAATCCAGGATGTCCAAATCCGAATAGCTATCGCTTCCCATTCCATGTTCTGAAACGTTGGACTTATTTATTTTTTATTTTTTACTTGTGCCTTTACACCTCATCGAGGTCATTAAACGCGGGATGGGACTGGGGACAAGGAACGGGAAGGAATTCGGCCATGGACCTTTTGAAGGAAGCATCCCGGCATTCGCCTGGAGTGATTTGGGGGAACCACGGAAAACCTAAATCTTGATGTCACCCGAATGCGAGGCCAGAGCGTTAACCGCTCACCCAACACGCTCGGTTTGAAGCGTTGGAATGTAGTTACTTAGTAAATTATCTATTATTTCTTTGCAGGTATCTTGAACTATAGAGTGTACTGTTGTATGTCCAAGGCGGTAACTTAAAGTGATTGTTGGGAAGAATACCCTGTTCCCAGATAACTGAAAAAGGTAGCACTTACGTACTTACTTGCTTTCTCTTCATCGGTGGGCCAAAATCTTGTTACGACCATAGCTTTCTTACCATCTGTACTTGGGTCTACCAACTTCCGTTCTTTCTGTAGAAAGCTGCTGCAGGGAAAGCTTCGAAAATCTGTCATAACTTATCCTTTCAACGTGGTCCTTCAAATTTTCTCTTTTTTTGGTGGGAAATTCTATCATTCAGAGAGGAAATATTTTGTTGTTGCCTCATTTCTTCATTCCTTCTTCTATGAATCAGGGAATGTCCTTTTATTGTTCTTAGGAACATTTGATTGAATTTTATTTATGTATTATATTTTATTTACCAACGTCTTGCTGTCATATATATATATACCTTTAGTATTTACCGTTTAGTGTTCATCGAACTGTTCCACACGTGTGTTGAATACAGTGAAGTATCTTCTTCATTTCGTTACCTTCATTAAACGATAGTTCACAACCGAGGTAGGTAAAGCTTGAGACTTGTTCCATTGGTTCATTATCAGTCATTATTTTGACTCTGATTGGATACTCACCATGACATAACTTTTGTTTTTGTACGAGACAACTTCAAATTAAAATCTTTACTAATAATATTTAATGCATGTATTGATTTTTGGAGTCCATCTTCATTTCCTGTAGGATAAAATGCCTTGTGTTTATATGTGTGATTTTTATTCCATGATGGTCATTTTCCTTCCATTTGCTAAGTCACCTATAGATATATTAAACAATGTTGGAGACTGCAACCATTTTAAACTCTTGTTAATTATTATATCTTCTGTTAGTTTATATCCCAAATCTGATTCCTTTTTCTTTTCCTTTTACACATGTTCTAGAAAATTTATATCAAATGTTTTGGATATCCATTCTTTTGCATTATTTTCCACAGTTAGTCCCATTTACTTTATCAACCATCTTTTCTTAGTCCACAAAAGCAATCTAAGTAATTAAGTTAAATTTTCTTCTCCAGTATATGTATGAGGTAAAATATACTATCCATACAGAAGTTTCCTTTCCTAAATCCACATTGTTCTTCTAAAAGAAGAATGTGTGTTACCTTGAGCCTGTTTTACAAACTAACTCCTCGATAATTACTACCTGAACTTATACGCTATTTCCTTTCTTCCATCATTCTCGTGGGACGGTTATCCTTTTCCAACATATATTAATTAAGCATAAGTAGTTTTATAATAATTCCCCATATTTAATCAATTCAAAGTCAATTTTATCTAATCCAGGAATTTTTCTATTTGGAAATGATCTTAACGTTGCAACGACTACCGCTATGGCTAAAAGATCAATTTCTTTAACATCAGCACCTACATCCTCTCCTCTATTTCTCTCCATGATTACTATTATACCATTTTTTACAATGCTTTATCCATGATTCTTCTTCAATTTCATTTATGTTAGCAGTTTCCTTTTCATCTTTGATATCATGTTTCAAATGCTTATAAGTCATCTCTTGTCTACCATGGACATCATATCCTATTGAACTTATCAATCTGTCCTATGTTTCTTGATTCAGCTTCTTTGCTCTTGTCTTAGTAATATTTCTTTTTCGTTTATACTCAATTTCTGTGTTTCAATCCTGTGTCATTTTTCGATAAGACTTTTGCTTTCGTTTAACGGCTTTTGCAACTTCATCATTCCAAATTTTAAGTCCAGTTTTTCTTCTAAATTTTTTTTTATTTCCGATGGCTTCATATATTGCTTTCAGTGTTGATGATGCTATAATTTCCCATTTTTGTTGTTGATATCATTACTTGTTGGATTTTTCAGTAGGGTGTTGTAATAGCCTAATAGGCTTTGATATAAGTGTCTTATTCCTTTATCTTGTAATAGATAAACCTTATAAACTTCTTGATATTTTTATATTTTTTAACTCAGTCTTTTTCTCCATTTAACTTTTGAGAAAACGAGGTAATGATCTGATTATACATCATTACCTCTATGTACTCTGGTGTCTACTACATCTGGACTGAATTTTCTGTTGAGCATTAAATAGTCAATAATTGATCGTTGCCCTCTTACTGTTCATGTAAACTTATTGATATCCTTTTTTCCGAAGAATGTGCTAGTAATTTTTAATTGATTGAAGGACGCAAATTCTCCCATTAATTAACAATTTCATTTAATGTGTATTCACCTTTATTTATTCACATCTGGAATTGCGTTGTTTGCTACTAGAGCATTAAAATCACCAACCATTAAGGGGCTTCCATTAACTACGTGGCTCACATCCATTTTGGCGTTCTGTGAACGCCCCCTTCCCCCATGTAGCACGACGTGATTAAATTGTGTCTAGCTCCCCCCCCCCCCCTTTTCCCTCCACACCTCGCGTGGCACATAGCTTTTTTTCCTTATTGGTTCCAGAAGATATTTTGTACTGTTTTCTCTAGTCAGATTATCGTAAATTACATACGCAGATAATTAAACAAATATATTCTCGCATGCTTTTGTGTGTTCTGAACCTTATTTTAATTGTTATAAATAATATAAATGAAAAGCTACGTGGCTTGGCTTGGAACCCCCCTCCACCCACACGTAGTCCCACGTATCCCAACGTAATTTTCCAGCCAACTATCCCCCCCCCCTAAAACTAAGGCGCGTAGTTTATGGACGCTCCCTTATTAGAATTTTTTTTTAAATTTCATGTATCACTAATTAAAGGTTTTCATAAAATTGTTCAGATCCTTCTCGTTTGCTTTCTTCTGTGATATATGTTTGGCGATCAAAGTAAGGTTGCCTCTCTCTACTTTCATTCTTAGAGTAAAGATCCTTTCATCTATTAAACTGTAGCTGACTATTTTATTTTTCCATTTTCTACTCACTAAAATTACCACTCCTGCTGCAGGTTCTTCTTCTCGTGCAACTTCACTGTAAATCATTGTATATTTATCTATTTCTTTTGTTTCTTTAAATTTATTTTTTGTCTCTGTAATTACAACAACGTTAATTCCCTTTCTGGATAACTCTCTATCAATATCATCTCTTTACTTTTTATATCTCTCACGTTCCACGTTCCTGCTTTCAAATTATCTTTAATTCCGAATCGTTTGTCCTTTGATCTTGCCTCCTTTGTCAGCATCATACAATCCATCCGGCTTTTCTTACTCCGAGGTTTATGAGTAATATATGTTTTCTGTGGAAGGATTACCAGCCCTTTGCACAACCATCAACCTGGAGGACAAGAGTTTTATTTCAGGTTTTTATTTCCTTTAAAAACAGAAAGTCCCAGTTTTAGGGCGCCGGGGGCTCGCCTTCTATCCTCTACCGTTAAGCGGCCCCTACACGATCAATATTATTGTACAATAACATTGATGTCCTCCCTAGACTGCTCAATAATTATTGCACAATAGTTTAGTTGACTTCGAAATGACGGACGAGCAGGACGTAGCAGCTGTTGCTATTGCTTTACTGCACTACCCGGGGGAAAAAAATGTAACGGATAAAGAATTGGTATGTAAAGCGGAAATATTCACACATGATGGAATTGTCTTCGAACTGTCTTGGTGCTTTACGCAGGAGACATCTAGTTATCAAGATACCTCCTGGTTCTGAATTCCTTTTTATAAGTTTAAAAACTTTTACAGTATTGCTCTGTTGGGTATAGTGTAACGAGGCGCGCTGTCGCCACGTTACAAGGTGCATTTTTATTATATATGTAATAATATAAGAGTAATTTACATAAATCTTGGGCGACCACCTAAATAGATTTTTGTTGTAATTTTATAAAGTACGCAAGATTCCAAGTGAGGACTGTAATGAAATGATGAACATACAGTGTATCTTGGTAAAGCGAATATTCAAGAATTATTGAGCTATGTAGGCTTGAAGCTAATCTTGGTCTTCCCGAATCATGGCGACGGGACGTCGCGGATTTGGGGTTTGCCAGACCACACACTCTGCTCCCTGGGGATGGGCGGTCAACAACGTCACTCTCCTGGCGGGAAAAGCCTGCCGTCCGAAACCCGAATGTTCTCTCACCCCGGCGAACTTAGCCGAATATGTCCGACCTCTGTTAGATACTTTGGCCAAATCACATATCGAGGATATCACGTGACATTAGGTGCCGACCTGAAGATCCAATCAAAATGAGCGTATAACTCAAAATCCTGGGAATTTCTGTTGTATGTGAGCTTCGAGACTACAAAGGGGCGGAGCGAAAAGTTTCCTCGTGGACCGAAGAGCGAGGAGCTGGACATTCTGACTTCGATCTTCGAGTCCAAGCTATGCGAGTCTAGTCTGAGGTGGACTTGGAAAGTTGGCTTCTCTCGCCAACTGCCGCTGTACGGCTGGTTGGCAGCTTGCCTTGCTGGAGCAAGCTTATCGCAGCAACACAGCCGGTAATGCGATGATGCGCATTGTCAGACCAGAGATGCCTATAGCCGACTTGTGAGATAATCTCACATATCGTGGGTCCGCTACAGTCACCGCAGACATCAGACGCAGGACTACAATGGTAACTTATTACGACCAAGCCATCTGATTGTGCATTCCGTGAAACAGAACCCGTAAGCGACTTTGAGAGGATAGGCCCATGTTCTCACTTTGTAATTGTAAAAACCCCTGAGCTAGCGGCATAATTTGTCAGAACTAGTTATTTTCGAATGATATATTGTTCATTCTGGCGCCCATGATTTTCTTTTTTAACTGTAAAGTCACAGTATTATGATACCTTTGTCTGAGGTCGTCATAACTTGTATTTTTCATTGTTTCCAATTGTCATTATTTCGTGCATTTTGATTCTGAGCTATATTTAAAAGTAAATATACAATTGTTTGCTTGCTCATGACGGCTAATTGTAACTCTGAGCGTTGCTTTTATGATTTTGCCAATTTGTGTTAATGTTAACGGTAAATTCGCTCAGACTTGTAATCGCCAGTGATAAGAAAATAAATGTCATATTGTGACAATTTTTCCTAAATTCCAACGAACGTCGAGATTCTTGCAAAATTAATAAATTTTCACTCCTTCATAAAAATTAAAATTAAAAATCCACAATTATTAATCATAAAGGTATGAAAGATAATTGTAACGTAGTTTGCCCTCCAAGGCACCCACCACAATAGTAAACGCGAATTACAAGTTTTTAATGGTAGACGTCGGATCGAATGTATGTGTCTTCGTGTATATATATGATGGTGGCTTTCTTAATGTTCCAAATTTGGAGATATGCCAATTAATCACCTCACAAGAACTTTTACTAAACAGTAATAAGCTTGCGCCATTTGTTTCGTTTTTTTTCTGTGACGATGCGTGACTGTTTTAACAACAAGCGAAAATTTCGTTGGAAAGATCATTTTTGTTAGCATTGTTTGAGTAAATTTTGTGTTGTATTCATACCTAATAACTCCTTTGTCACTTGTATACTAACTCAAGGTTTGTTGTTATTATTGTGGTTAGTAATAAAACTGAAATAGTAAATATTTAAATCATTCAGAAATTTTCTCTGCTCTTCCAGTGGCCCCATTGTATGTTTTGAGCTCACCACATCCTGATCTCCAAGAAAACTCAGCAGGTCGAAGTACGAAAACGTTGGCTCCACCACTACATTTATTCTTTTTTGTATCTTTAATTCGTTTTACTTCTTTTCCGTAGTTGGTTCTCAAAAAAAATCGATCCTTTTGTAACATCTTACCTCGTAGCAAGTGCATGTTTCTCTTTATATTTGTGCAGCAGAATTTCATAAGCCTTATTTTTTCCTGACTGTTTTTATACTCAGACGATTTGACATTCCATAATGCTGGTAAATTATGCACTCACTTCACTTTTGCATTCATTTTCAGAAGAAAAAATCAATGAAAAAAATATTACAGTAACAAAATACAAGCGGAGACTAGTGATCGTACCCGTGTCTCGAGACCAACTGAGGGGATATTGCGCAATATCGCCCACAGACGGCACAATGTATTTCAGGTTGCACAATATATTTCAAACTGTTCAGATTCACTCAATAATATTGCACAACCTCTCAATCTAACATATAGACCAGTGTTTCCCAACCTTTTTTGGGTCATGTCCCACTTAATATTTTTTTTTGCCCCCCATACCTAATTTTTAATTAAAAAAATATTTTGCTAACATCAAACGAAACTATACCTAATAATTATTTAGAGCACTGTTTTAAGAATTTGCTTTTTTGCTATATTTTGTATCTATATCTAGCATTGCATTTAAATAAAACCAAGAGAAAGCGGTAAAGTCGTATCAAGTCAATTTCTAAATTGCCCCCCTAAAAAAACCAAATTGCCCCACTGTGGGGCGTGGGCCCCACGTTGGGAAACACTGTTATAGACGTTCAATATTATTGTGCAACCATAAATATTGTGCAGTAATATTGACCGTGTAGGGGCCGCTTTAGCTGTAATCCAAGAAATCCATTTCCCAGATACCTGCGTGGACGAGGGAGTAGGATTTGCTGGCAAAGTTGCTAAAATAGATCCCAAAGCATTTCTCAAGTTTTATTGTCTCAGCCCGTCCAACATAAGCTGAGACCCTTGAGGCCATACCAGCCTTCGATCCGCGAACAAAAGAAAAAAAGTAGTGAAAAACATAATTTAAACATCATTGTTGAAACATATACAAAAAGCTAAGAATAATTAAATTTTAAGAAATAACTAAATGTGTGTGTGTGGGTTTTTTTTCAGATCCGAAAAAATGCAAACAGAGATGGGAATCTTTGAGATCCCAGTTCAGAAAAGTTTTGAGATCGAAACTAACATCAACGGGACAAGCAGCCTTCTCATCCTCAAATTGGAGATATGAATCTCATTTGCAGTTTCTCGTTCCGCATATCAAAGTTAAAGGGAGGGTAACTTCAGTCGTAACAGAATATGACGAAGAATCTTTTTCCATTGATGTGAAAGAAGACATCACATTTGAACCGACAATCGAAACATCATGTGTCTCATCAGCTGGGGAGCCAGCAGGGAAAAAATCTAATAAAACATTTTCCAGAAGAAGAAAACCCAGCCCAGACACTGCTACGATAAAACACTTTCCAGACGTGGAGCTTAGGCAAAAGGAAACGGAGCCGGATGAAATTGACCTCTTTTTTGACACAATGAAGGCGACTGTTAAGAAATTTTCTGCTACAGAAAAGATCCAAATAAAAAGAAAAATTTTCGATGTTGTTTCGGAAGCTGAAATGAGAAGAAACAATACACAGCAATGTCACTGTGATAGTGCACAAACACATTCTGTTATTGAAGTGCAACCTCCTCATTTTGAAGATACGCCTCCTGCATCACTATGCTCGTAGAGACCACCAAATTTGTATGCCTATGTGGAAAACTATTCAACAGAAATTTATTACTGAGATTGATGTTCCAATTCTTTTTATTAAATTTTATGTTGTTGTAAGAATTTATTTTTACATTTACTAAAAATAAACTAAATATTTAGTTTTTGTATAATTAGTTTATTCAGTTCTGAATTAAACTATTAATTAATAAATACATATCTTTAAAATGAAATTGTGTTTTACTTACCTTAGACAAATAGCTAACTTTTCAGGTGGTATTATGCCTTTTCTAAAATTGGTATCCTTTTTATTCAAATCACTTTTCAGGTGAGACAGCATATTTATAAACACGTAGTGACACATTGGAAAATATTTGTAAAACTTTACATCATCTTCAGCCATCTGGCGTTACAAAGAGCTAAACTCTCCTTCTTCTTGTTGCATTTACACCCAAAACCTTCGTCTTTTTTGCCTTGACGTAATGTTGGCCTCTTCATCCAAAATCAGTGCGATTTCAACTAAAGTTAGCGTAGAGAACTAACAAATGAGTTACTGAAATGAAATGGCGTCGTCTAAGATTTGAACTGATCTGATCGGGAATGTGAACGTTTCTGGCGATATCCTTGATTGTGAGTGATCTGACCTGACTTGATCTGTATGTAGTGTGAACCGGTCATTAATATATTGTGTGATAGTCTCTGTCTATGCGTAATCTCTGTCTTCACTACTTCCAAGACCCTTTAGACTCTGCAGAAATACTTAAGATTACATACAGTAGTCCAGTAACAGGGTGGTAAGAAGAGGGTCTCAGAAACATTATATTACATAGAAGATTTTTTTTCTTATCTTGTAAATATTGGTGAGAGTATGCAGAAACCAAGTTTTCGACCTTCAACACCCTCGGTACAATTTTCTGTGGCCAAAAAACGTCAAAAGTTTGGTATTTTTTCAGTTTTTCGTCTATACCGCCTTCCTGATGAGTCCTAGCAAGAAATACTTTATTTCCGATTTGAAAGAGGACCAAATTTCCTACAACTTTTGTAGTACAAAGCTTTTTCTAAACTCAAAACAAAACGAACTACAGTTCTTGGAAAATCAGCAAAATTTTACATTTTTTCCGAAAAAGTTGTGTTTTTACCTACTTTGTCGCCCAAAATGATCTGGAACCCCTGTATAAATAATTTATATACAGGGTGTTACAAAAAGGTACGGCCAAACTTTCAGGAAACATTCCTCACATACAAACAAAGAAAATATGTTATGTGGACATGTGTCCGGAAACGCTTACTTTCCATGTTAGAGCTCATTTTATTACTTCTCTTCAAATCACATTAAACAGAATGGAAACACACAGCAACAGAACGTACCAGCGTGACTTCAAACACTTTGTTACAGGAAATGTTCAAACTGTCCTCCGTTAGCGAGGATACATGCATCCACCCTCCGTCGCATGGAATCCCTGATGCGCTGATGCAGCCCTGGAGAATGGCGTATTGTATCACAGCCGTCCACAATACGAGCACGAAGAGTCTCTACATTTGGTACCGGGGTTGCGTAGACAAGGGCTTTCAAATGCCCCCATAAATGGAAGTCAAGAGGGTTGAGATCAGGAGAGCGTGGGGGCCATGGAATTGGTCCGCCTCTGCCAACTAAAATGAGCTCTAACATGGAAAGTAAGCGTTTCCGGACACATGACCACATAACATATTTTCTTTGTTTGTGTGTGAGGAATGTTTCCTGAAAGTTTGGCCGTACCTTTTTGTAACACCCTGTATATACACTTCTGTATGACATAGTATTTATAAGTACTATACTTTGATTATTGATGGTCAATTCAAGAAACATTTGGCGTCGTTGGCCGGAAGATTCCGCCAGGTGACAATGTTTTTCGATTCGCTGCACAATACGTATTTACTAACCAGGTAATAGTACCGGGAGTAGGGAACCTACAGCTTAACGTGGAATCCTAACCACAGAAGCTTTTTGACTTACTTCATGTTACACAGCAAGCTGTGGCAGAGCCGAACGACGGGTTAATTAATGCCTGATAGAAATCTCAGCTGAGACCGGGATTTCGATATCCAGTAAACCACTGAGCCACCAGACCGCTCTATCACAGATGGTGTTTGGATCGGTTTGAAAAACGGATTTGCATAAATCTATATATATAAAGATGAATGTATGTATGTTTGTTTGTTATTCATACAAATCCACAGTTTTCATCCTATCTCGATGAAACTTTGCACACTTATCCTTTGAAACAAGGAGAAAAATACTGTCTACATTTGGTTAAAAATTATCTGTATAAATAATACATGTTGTCTCATAATTTCGAAATACTACTGGATGGTGATAGACAGACGCGTTGGATATGGACGTCTGTATACTGCTTTTCCGTGTATCGGTCAGACAGCTCAGTGGTCAAATCTCCGTGGAGGGTAAGATTTTTAAAAATTGTTTTTGATCGTAAGAGTCACGCCTGGGCCGTAGGTTATTCGGATTGAATGTTAAACTCTAGATATCACAAAGTTAGGAGTGCAATGCGAGGCAAATCGTAGGTAGTCTTGCAATGCTGTAGGTGTACACTTTTTTACGTTATAATGATTCCTCAGGGGTTTTTCGCAGTCAGAGAGAGAGAGAGAGAGAGAGAGAGTGTGTATGTGTGAACCGCAGTAATAATACTATAAATACGGAAGTAAATCTCTCTCTTTGTGTTACCTTTTGACGACCAAATGGCTATATCGATGTTGATGGAATTTGACAAGAAAATCTGTATGAAGGGCACAGGACATTTTCTCCGGAATGTTTAATAGTTGTAGTCACGAAATTTTGAGACCTTATCGAATGGTGACAGAAATATGTTGGAAACTGATTCTCTTCAAGGAACTGGTTCGACAGTAGAATGATATAGTGATAGCTTTCCTGTCATATTATGCCGACTCGGTGTTGTTTGGGTCCAATCCTTCGTTACCAACAACTTTCTATATTCAATTCTGGCAAAAAATTCTTAATCCACACGTACGAAGTCGCGGCTACGAGCTAGTTAAAGTATAATTTAAAAGCACAATATTTACACAATCAAAATAAAATCATAATAAGTGAAAAATTAGTCATATTTCTTTTCTGTTTGAATGGTTTTAAACATTATTTGCTCCGTACTTCAAGGGAACAAAATTGTATTTATATGAAGTATTTACATCTCTTCAAGATGCAACATCCAACATAAAAAGTTTTGTTGTGGATGGAAGATGCCTCCTGCATAAGGTTATGTCGCGTCGTAGTGCATACTTTGATTCCGTCTGTGGAAAATATGAAGCCTAATTGAGAATTCACTAGTGATCCAACATCACAGTTATATTTGACGGATATCGAAGTGATGCTGCGCAGAGAGGTATAAAGTCATCTGAAAGGTTTCATCATTTGAAAATATCAGATACTTCAGCAGATATCATTTTCAGTAAGGAAACAAGTGACGCAGTAAATGAGAGCAGCAAGAACTGTCTAATTTTGATACTAATGGGAAAACTGAAAAAGTAGTCATCCAAGTTCACCACACAAAAGAGAAGATGCAGCTGGATTGATTATTGACAAAGCTCTTTACCAAGCAGTAAAATCCGACAGCGTGATAATTCTAAGTGAGTATATTGGCTTTCTCGCTCTGCTAATGGACCTTGGTAATAGGAGTTGTACTTCCACAAATCAGGGAAAGGCAAGGAGACAGGTTTATGGTACTCAACCACTTCCTTCAAGTTTTAACCCACACATATCCTCTTCATCCATGCATTTGCAGGATGTGATACAATATCAGGATTTTTCGGCCATGGGAAACAAAAATTCTGCTGCCTCATTCAGTACCAATCACATCTGAAAATACCATACATGCATTCTAACTTCTCAGAACCCCTAGCCTCCACAGACTAGCATCTGGCAAACACGCAGGGGAACAAGTCATCGAGGAGCGTCAAGGACTAATTGCTTGTGGATCATTGGTGGGCTCAATTACTAAATGTTTACGAAACATACCCAAAAAACGCATTCAAGCTAGCAAGATTGCCATCAACATCAGATTTGGCAACGTTTCATATAATACGCACGTATTAACAAGTGCAGTATGGCTGGGTCGAGAACCTTACCCATTGCCATGGAAATGAAGGAAAGGCTCGTCCATCCTTATTCCAGTTATAATAACAAAAGACGCAGCACCTGAGTTTACTCCGAAGGTTGTATGGTGATCCTGCAAGAAACCTCGCTCCACCATGCAGCTGTCGCAAATCGGGACTGCACTGTTCAGCTGTTTGCAAAAACTGCTCGGTCTGCCTCGTGAAAACATTCCTAAGACTGAAGTAGAATAAGGAGAGGAAGCGTTCTTCGAGCTCGAGGAAGCTGCTCCTGATGCAATGAGGATGAATGAGACACAATTCTAAATGAGGACATTGAAAAGCCAGGACAATGAAACCGTAAAAAAATTGATTTATGACCAATATTTTTACCTTATTACGAATTTATTATGAATTCATAGCTTTATGCCATAACAATATGTACTCATTTCCGCTCTATTATCATCAGTAATACAGCGGTCTGGTAGCTCAGTAGTTAAGGCGTCTGACTAGAAATCGAAATAACGGTCTCAGCTGGGATTTTCAAAGTCCAATAAACCGAACTTCAGCTCTGCCACAGCTTGCTATGTAATGTAAAGCTAGCCAAAACGCTTCTGTTGGTTCGGATTCTACGTTAAGCTGTAAGTTCCCTATACCCGATACTATTACCTTATTAGGTTAGATAGGCACAAAGGGGCGCATTCCACGGCGAATCAAAACGCTATCATCTGGCGACCGAACAATCCTTCAGGATCTCCCGGCCAACAATGCTTTATGATTATTGAATTACCCATCAGTAATTAAAGTACAGTACATATATATACTATGTCATACAGAAATATATATATATATAGGGGTTTCAGGTCATTTAGAGCGACAATGTAGGTAAAAACCCAATTTTTCCCAAAAGTGTGGAATTTTGCTGATTTCTTGGTTTCTGCATACTCTCACCAATATACAAGATCAGAAAAAAAACCTTCTAAGTAATATAATGCAAGGTAAAACCACCCCGTACTGGAGCACAGTTCCGGCACTTATTTCAGTGAGATCGGGTCACAAAGTCATGACCTTTAACCCTTTACTATATACTGCATGGTCTCTTTCTGCATAAAATCTGTCTGTGCAATCCAAATCCCTTCAAACTGAACATAAAGTCTACAAATATTTCACAGTGAATTGAAAGGGTGAAACACCGGTCAAGTTTGTATTTCAGTCAGATCAACTCAATCTGTCATGAACATAGATCCCTTTACTATGTAGTGTGTAATCTCTGCCCAGCCCGCACCATTGGGTCAGTCGTTTACGGCGCCATCATGGTGTCCGGTGTTGACACGGGGTTAGCTGCTCTGAGTCCTGATGGTGGCAGGGCCGGATTTAAAACTTTTTTTTAGTGTAGGCTGTTCATTTTGTGCCGCCCTTTTCTCCTTCATACTTATACTAATCACTAATTGGTATTAGCTTTATTAGGTAGCAAAAGTTTATATGTATATGTGAATGAATTAAGAGTGACTTCATTACTTGAAAGTATTCAGATTTAGTCATAAAATAGAAACAAGAAAAATGAATGTTTATTATGAAACAAGAATAAGAAAATAAAAAATGTATTACATAATTATAGTTTTCTACGGTATTTTTATTGGCGAACATAGAGGAACAACTTTCTCACTGACAGTTTTACATACGATAACACATCTTTTTATCAGCAAAGAACAGAAAACACTTTAAGACGTACGCTGTGATTTGTAATCAATTATTATTAAACCATTATAATTTATATTAATTTCAATCAGAAATAGTTTCAGTATAGTTCAATGCATGTTCCTTAAAAATTTCAAATAATTTGATTCATTATTAGCTGAGAAGTGACGAGTTAAGGTTCAAAAATCATTGACTTTTCAATGATTTTTCAATAAAATTAGGACTTTCGAGCGCTTGGGGACTTTCAACATCCAAGTACTCAATTAATGAAATCTTAGATCATACTTAAGTATTTTTATTATAGAAATCATGAAATGTCTATCAGCAGAAACTTACCTCTGTCTATAGAGTCTTCCTTCGGAAATATACGACTGGCTACAGACTGCGTTGAACAAGATAGAAAATCAGGAAACTAATGAAGAATTAAATTAATAATCTAGCTAATTGTTCGCTGTCACCACTTGCCTAAATGAAAATTGATAGTAAACGTATTTTTCTTTTCTATTAATTGTTCCAAGTTTGTCACTTCACTACTAGATGTCACCACTTAAATGAAAATTTATAGTAGACGTTTTTCTATTATGTTTATAATCACACACAAATTTGACGGCTTACTAAAGCGGGCACCCTAGGAAATTTGCCGCCCCTAAAACTCTGCCGCCCCTAGGCTAGAGCCTATACAGCCTAATGGGAAATCCAGCACTGGGTGGTGGAAGAAATTTTCATAATCAGGACTTGGCCAGCAGGGTCAAAAAGTTTATAATCACCAAATTATGCGCCAGTCCAGGGTCAAATCCGAAAATCGCATATGGAGTGATAGCATACGACACTGTTGATGGTATTTCGACCGTCAGATGTGGATATTAAGCCTGGCGCTCCCCTCTGTGTCTTTTGGAAGAATAGACCTGAAGGGGTCAGCATCGGATCTCACCCTTTCCTTTCTGCATATCTCATTTTATACAGCACAAACAACTTGCTACACTGAACATACGCACTATCACGACCACTCACACCTACAATAACACATACGAATACACACTGGAGAAGGCAACGGGAAACCAACTCAGTTCATTTTCCCAAGAATGTTCCCATGAAGGGGTACATCCTCCATGCGGGCATTACGTAATAAGAAGAAGGTTCTCTGTCTTTACACATACTAACTCTCGTCAAACTCAAAATAAATTCTTCAAATTTTGCGAAGTGAACGATGAGGCATGAGGTTCGTATTCCAGTCATATTGGCTCACGCGGTCAAGAACATTGATCCGTTTGTTAAATATGGCGTAGGCTATGGTGACGCAAAACCTCTGTCTATATAACTTTTAAGATTCTTCAAACTTAATCGAAATCATGCAAATTTTACAGAGTGTTCTCTTAAGACCCAACCAAACAGAAACCGCGCGGACTGTCCGCATACTGTTATACGACACTCGTTATCATTCTGTGTATAAAAACGTTATTAAAAAAGCAGAAACGAGGAAGGAAATTGGTCAAAGACGCAGACTTCTAGTTCTAAGTACACACTTATACATATTTGTTTTATATGACCTCTGTTCTTTTTGATAACAAATAACTTTCAATAAAAACAATATAATTATAATAAAGTTAATCGAATAATGAACTTAGGTTGTTAAAGAAATTTAGAAAATGGTTTCGTATAGCATAGGTAACATTAGTTAATCTTTCAATCGACTTGCAGTTGA
>JARYHS010010474.1:0-61301 GCA_031002005.1 Vandiemenella viatica
CTTTTAGTACCCCCGCGGAGTCGGCGCACTTCTTAAAGGCGTACGCACAAACATCTCCTCCCATCTATCTCCTGCACTGCTTGAGAAACGCGATCTTGACCTCATAAGTGGCTTTTTAACACATGTAGTAAATTGTATGTTACAATATGTAGACTACGCAATGCGTCATACTACACCATTTATATATGTATATATATAATATATTTTCGCAGATAAACTGTACAGTTTTGAAGTTTCTCGATCATATTAATACTTTATGACAATAGTTGGTTTTAGATCAACCGCAGTAAAAACGTCATTTCTTTTCGCTCGTCTTTAGCGTAACGAAATTGTGTTATTAAAACTATATGCACTAAGAACTGCAAATGAAGTAACCATCTATATGCTGATCTTGTAATATTTGCGTTAATGTAATTTTCTTAAGCTTATTGACGATACAACAATGATTACGGAGATAGGCCCACAAAAATTAATCACGAAAATTCCGTAGCATGCAATGGTGAACCATACATATGATAAGTCCGTTGGGACCTCTTAAGATATTAATTAAATCGATACCACTAGGGTATATGCAGCATTTTTCATCACAAGATGTAACGCACTGGAAAACCTACATTTTTCTATTGTTATAAAGTGTTGCAGAGCAATACAACAGATTGTCTGAGATCTCTTTGCGATAAAATACAATAACAAAAGCTACTTGTGGCAGATGGAGACAATCAGATATCATCAGGCATTATTTAAAGCACTGTAATTTGACTACTGAGAGTTTTTAGAGAGATAGGCAGTCTAAGAAGACCGAATTAATGGAAACACATTGTTCGAAAAAGTTCTACCAGGCCCGCTGAAAGGATTCCTAGATACAGAAGAAGTGTAGTACTATTTATTAATGTTACATTCCATTAAATAAAGTCGCAGGAAATACTGCCTTCGGTTAGAAACGATTCGGAGGCAAAATTATGGGTTGCTTCAATCGTTAACTGCAACCGAAATTCAGCCCGAAGAAAACAAAAATTTTGTTTACCAAGCTCAAGTTTCTGAACGCTTTCACTACTACAATCTTCAGCTAATCGTGATTAGTGTATTGCAACTAACACCCCTGAAGATGAAAGTAGTGGAAGCATTCGAAACGTTGTGCTTAGGAAAGAAAATTTGGCGGTATACGCACAAAGACTTATTACTAAACGTTGAAAATGGCTACTTTCTCATACGATATTAAAAAAATTTCTGTTCGAATTATTAAAGCAAACCTTGGAATGCGTAACTTAATTTCATTCTCGGTTGCTTTTCAGCAAAGAATCTAGTTCTTTAAGTCTGTAGGCAGCACTGGGCAGACAACAAAATCGAATAATGTATTCCAACACCGCAGTCTGCAGTCTAAAAAGCTTCGTTAGTCGGTCAGCAGCACAGAACAATCGGTTCTCGTGTTTCGGTGCGATATAAAGTTACAGGCACGAATTCATCTGTCAGTTTGGGGTTTCTTGTTACCTAATCGCCTTCGTTTGTAGTTTCGAAACCAGAATGCTATCAATATCCAGAGCCGTTTTAAATTTCTTTCTCATTACTTATCGTGGTTAAACATTTTTTATCGTCTTTGAAGTAAAAATTTGCAGTCATCAGAGATTTCTTGCAGTGCGAAAACTAAGTATATGTATATAGTATATATATAGCGCAGCGTAACATTTTAAATAGATAGCTACGTAGCGGATGTTGTACTAACTGTTCCCTTCATCAGAGGCAAGGTGATGAACAGAACGCATCACGAGAATACAGTTAAAACATCCGGCGCGGAATTTGGTTTGCGATATTAGATTGTAGGTGTTGTTTCGTCGCTACCTGTTGTGCCGGCAGGGAGGGTGTGTGATTGGAGGAGGCACAGGCCGGAACACGGCTGCCGTGATCCAATCAGCTGGAAGCGAAACGAGGTTTGCTGCCGCACCAGGCAGGTCTCAGGGTGCCAACTTTATACCCCTGAATAGTAGGCTACACTCCTCTCTCACCGCACATAACATTTTCAGGTTTGAAATTTTGTTGCGTTACATTATACTAGAATTAAAATACTGCTGCAGAAGATTTCAATATTCTTTGCGAGAAGGGTTCCTACCTTCCGGAAAAAATACCAAACCCTACGCTCTCACTCTTTTATTTATACGATTGTAACATATTTTTGTGGGTGAAAATCGCGAGTGGCTGAAGGAAAAATTATCTTTCGCTAACCTTTATGGCTATCCAATAAAAGCTAACAGCTTCACCAATCTTCAAGATGTCCAGATTTTCCGTTTTATGCTACAATTTTGGCGAAATACAAAATACTATTCCCTATTTCATTTCCGAAAGTACTGATCTGAAAAATCTTAAAAATTTGTAATGATACGTACTCTATAAAGTTTACCGAAAACGTATAGCGATCTCACTGGAGTTTATTTCCGAAAAAACAATGATACGATTAATTTTAACAAATTATATTCATTAGCAGCTGATCATATATACGAAAAAATTCATATAGAAAATTTCATGTATAGGATAATAAATATATTTATATTGAAAATTTTTCTGCATATTTCTAAACAATTTTTTTCGTCTGAATTTTATTTTGTGTGTGATTGTTATATAGCATTAGAAAGAAAATTTTGCAAAATAAATAATGAAAGGTATTCAGAAATCAGTTGTCATTTAATTTTTTAAATTTACAATATTTTTAATCAATTCAGTTTAATACACAAATTGTGTACGGAACCTTGTGTGCGCGGGGATACCTCGCACATGAAAATGCTTGATTTTACATTTGAAAAAATTTCCTATTGAACCCTAAAGACGAGTGTGATATCGCGACAGTTACGCAAATGCAAATCAGATAAGTTAAATCTTGAGCATCGTCGTTTTTATTAATTTTTGTGATCGTCTTGTGTGCTCAAATGAGTTTCGTTTTCGTTAGCTGCTATGATATTAGGCGTTCACATTACGCAAATGATTGTGCCATTAGAGCTGGAAGGTAACATACGAATAAAATAATGCGATGTTGCTGATAACCCTTCCTAATACGCGAGAACAAACACTAATCTATTTCATTCTTTCTATCATGATATTGAAGTGGAAATAAATTCTGCTTATTATCATCACATTTATTTTACTCAAAACAAAACTTCAGGGCTTTAGAAATTTTTCAAAGACTTAAAACACAGTTTGGTATGTAAATTTCACAATTAAGTAGCCATAAATGGAGTATAGCTTTGATAAAAAGCATAAAACTTGTCGAAAATAATCCGAAAGTATCTATGAAAACATATGCAGCCAATCCAATTGTTTTTTTAAGCCGTCCAAAACAATTTAGTGCATTAGAAATGACAGATATGACTTAAAATAACAATCTTCAGTGCACTTGTTTAATTTTAGTGCAGTTAAATTATAGATTAAGTTTTAATCAATAATTTTTTTTGTACAGTTTCTTTAGTTGACACAAGGCGTGAGAGTATACTTTTCGATACTTGATGTTATTTTCTCATTTATACTTTGAAAAAAATTAAGGGAGGTAAATAAGATGAGATCATACAAAATTATGTTTCTGTATTGTTAGTGGATACAGTGTGGACGATTATCTGGTAAGAGCAGACATTGTCGTTCAAATATATCGCTATGAACTTACTGTCTCCATATCTTAAGTACTTGAAACAGTTATCAGTCAAGGAAGTTGCAGAAACAACTGGCAAAGGTATGAGACACCTCTTTAGAGGAAAGTTGTAGTTGCCTATGAAATTCCGTTCGATTTTCAATTTTTATTTCTCAGATTAGGTTAAAAAAATCTCAAACCTTTTAAAGTCTAATTCTATAATGGTCACTCAGAATCAGCACTAGTTAGTTCGTATAAGACTAGTGTGTTGCTTCATCAGTTAAAGGAAGACACCAATTCGAAAATAACATTCCAGTGGCCACAGATTGCTGACGTGTGTTACAATTTGCAAACTCTGTCGCATTACTTCATATTCTCCAGAACTATTTGAAAAATCAACAAAATGTCTTGCTACATTAATAGAATATTATTTGTTGGTTATCTATTATTTACCAAAGTATTTATATTTTTTCTTTATTAATTATGTTGTTAAACACTTACTGGTTATACGCAAACTATTTTTAAGATAGTTAACGCATAGATAAATGTCTAAGATCACACGGAATAAAAACAGGGCTCAAATAAAACCGAACTTTTATTTAAACTCTAGACTCGCATTCACGAGGATGCGGGATCATTGTGGGGCAATCCAGAATTTGGTTTTAAATCGTTTTCCAAAGTTCAGCCGCATGACTGTATGGGTTCTTAAAAAGTACATGGCCGAATTCCTTCCCGTTCCTTGTCCCCAATCCTTTCCCGCCACTAATTACATCAGCGTCAACGACGCGTAGAGCAATAAAAAAAATACTTGGTGAACCTTAACTCAAGGTAGAATAACTTAAACATTTAATTCTTCGTATGGTAATGTTACGAGAAGTTATAAGTAAAAAAGGAATTTTTTCAACTCTCGCGATTGCAAACGAACTGTAAATAAGTTGAATATTACTCTATGGTCGGAAAAGAAACACGAAACAGACATAAAACAATACTAAACTGTCATAAAAGCATTATCAATCTGTGTATAGTAACGCAAAGATACTGATTAAGATTAGCAACTGTTTAAATAGAATTTATGAGAAGAAGGAATAGAGTTCAACGGTGAGACTGCAAAGTATAATTAATTCTACATGAGAAAATTGGGAGGAAATGACAGGGTAAGGAAGCTTTGGCAATGTTAAACACATGTGAAGATTCTACGCGGGTGATGGTGGAAACAAGTGGGAAAACCTGTGGGAAAAGCAAGCCGCATGAAAATGTTTAGTGAATGAGAGAAGCTGGGAGTGTCGTACGGTGAGTGTAACTTGGTGGCGGTGGCAGACGTGAGGCTGTCGGTTGTAGGTTGTCGTTAGTGTCAGAGCTCTGAGATGGACCCCTGCGGGACGCGGCCACGCACACGTGTATCTCATCAGCAGGCCTCATTATGGTGGGCACACACCCGCCCGCTCATACATATGTAGCGCTCTGGCCACACACTTTATTGAGATGCTGGAAACCAGCTTCCGCTCGCGGCGGTCTCACTCTTTGAGGCGGTTACTCTTTACTTCTTCAGGTACAGTGGTTTTATCTTTTATCTCTGGCTTCCCACGGTATCTGCTAGACTTCCAACTGCATCGTACCTATGGATTGCAATCCCGCAGTGTTTACAATACCGCATTGCGGATTGCGGGATTGGTGAATACCGCGGGATCCAGCAAGGATTTTAGCGTATTATCAAATTAAATAAGAAACGTTTGTTCATTGAATTAATCAATTTTAATGTTAAATAATAGAAATCAACAGTTAACAATATTTTAGTTGACAAAATAACATTAATTTAAAATTTTCGAACCTAACTTAAATATACACTTCTGTTTTAAATCTTGTTATTTAGTAAATAAACAGATATGACAAGTATTCAGATCACATTACATGCCCTACATCAGGGGTGGCCAACCCAAATGATCTTGCGGGCCACTTTGGAAATGCATCATAACTCCGCGGGCAGCATTTAAAATCAAATCATATATCCCCATGTTAGATTTAGCCCACTACAGACTTTTTTTTGAGTGAAAAATCAAAACATAATGAGTTGTTATTATTGTGCATCATATTTTTTTTTTTTTTTTTACTGTTTAACGTCTCTTAACAGCGAGGTCTTTAGAAACGGGAAAGGATGGGAGCAAGGAATGGGAAGCAATTCGGCCATGGCCTTTTGAAGGAAGCATCCCGGCATTTGCCTGGAGTGATTTGGGAAACCATGGAAAAGTGTATCATATTATTGTTACATGTCAATATATATAATATAATAACAATGATACTCATAATTTCGACAGGTAATTTTTTAATATATTGATGCACGAATAATGTATTTTTTTTAATAAATTGATTTTTCACTTCTTTGGCCATTATAAAAAAATGTATATTTTGTAAAAGTGTGATGAATTTCGCGGGCCGCGAGTTGGCCACCCCTGCCCTACATTAAATCACATCAGTTTGAAAAATAATATTTCTACTAAGCAGTGAAACTATCACTGTATTTGTAAAGAATTACGTATAGAGCCAGAGTCCGAGAATGCCATTTCTACCTCCACGCTTGTTCGTTTGACTGAAATCATCATAAATAAGACTTTTTGAAGGGCTTAACAACTTTCCACACTATTTTTAGATCATCATATCTGTCAACCACTTCAGTAGGGGGATGATCCAGTGTTATGTTGAGTTTAGTGTTTCGACTGTCCCGTCCAAATCTTCGTCATCTAATCTAAGCGAGTCACAGTTGTTTCAGTGCTTTCGACTTCTCTTTCAATTAAGTTTTTGTGTATATTACTTCAACGGCTAATTGTGTGCTGTGTGTAAAAGCAGAAGTTCACCAACTTTTGCCACGACGCTTTTTCCGTCTGTTCTTAAGCCAATAACACAGTTTAGGGATCGATACGAATGCCTGTGAACCGTTCTTTGAGTAAACAGCACGAACCGCGTTTTCTAAGCAAGCTGAGATTTAAATGTGTTGCTTGCGGTGAATATAAACGTTGTGATTTTTTGGGACGTCCACTCATCAAAACTCAACAAATATCTTTGTTTCGAGAGATATTCAAATTGAACAATCATGTTAACTTTTACGGTATTTGAAAAACTTGTGACCATAGATCCACAGAACTAGAGAGTTGAAATCCGCTTTCCAGAAACAGATATCTCAAATCTGATGAAGTACAGAAACAGTTTATGATTCAATGTAAGCTTCACGGGTCTTCAGCCCTGAAGATTACATTCAATCAGTACGCAGGGAAAGTCTGCATTCACAAAACAATTTATGAATAAAAAAAAAAAAAATTTGCAAAGCATTCTGGAAACCATTTATTCCATAGATTTTTCCTTTTTGAAAAAGCTGTCAGTAGTTTTAACCTTCTTTTTTTTATTGTTTTTACTTCCTTTTCAAAAACAATTCTATTTGTGTATGTAAAGTATATGTTCTGGGATCATATTTTTCAATAGGACGACATAAAGTGAATTATAGTAATGAATACAATAAAAACAAACTGTAGTTTTTTTTATAAAAACGTATAAGTCAATCTACTTACTTACAAATAACGAAAGATAATTGAAAAAAAAACAAACACATTTGTTGCCGTGAGTCAAATGTCAACTTGAAGAATACAGGTAAACGAGGCAATAAAACCGACAGAGACCGAGTCCGGCCGGAAAGTGACGAAGGGGAGACAAGGTCACATAGACTGGCCCATATATTCGCCCCATTTTACAGTCTGCAGATCCGCTTAATTTTGTGCGGAATCTGCCAGACTGCCAAATGATGCGGGATCCCGCATTGCCGGATTGAATCGTACCACGAGAATGGTAAGTGGAATAGAGCCCGATGGTTAAGCGATAGAGTTATTCGGGAAGACTTGGGTTCTAATCCCGTCAGGCCATCCGATTTCGGTTTTCAATGGTTTCCTGAAATCACTCCAGACGAATGCCGGGACGGGTGTTCTAGATTCAGGTTCGCCCATTTTTTTTGAATCAGTGAGTTGTGTAGCTACTTAGTGTACGCAGTATAACATGCTCTTCAGCGTCTCTCATGACTTAGGTGTATATGTTCCAGATCAGTCCTCTCCTATATAGCTGTAGCATTAGCGCAGAATACAACAACAGTTTACAACAGTAATATCTAGAATGGTTTTTAATACTGTTTAGCATACAGACATTTGGGTAGATTTTCGTTCGTTCATAAACATTCTCCTTGTGAAATGACAAAGTATTCTCCTTGTGAGATGACAAAGGTTATCTCCATCTCACTCTAATCATTTCGGGTACATTTAATTTGTCTGGAAAAAAAATTTGTGATTGTGTCGCTTAAACAAGAAATATATGAGAGAGAATAATAAAAAATATTGAAAAAGAAGATCTGAAAATGTATGCAGTTTAGCACAGCACGAGTTCAAACGCTATTAAAAAGGTCTATAAGGAATTAAAAACATTTTAATGTAATTGTCAAGTTGTATGTGATTGTAGTACAGTCTATAGGAGTGAACTGTTAAATCGAAATAAAATTAGTGAGATTAAACGGTGTCGTTTCTAGATGATTTCTTGCTCCCAATGAATCTGGACAATAGAAAAAGACAAGCTTACACCTTGCAGAACATACATCGTACGTATTTTGATAGAAATACTGAAAGAGAATTTAGTTGCACTGTGTAAGTATCTTAAGATGATGACATTTTATCATAACTTAGCTGCATCGTGAAAGCCGAAATCGTCTACGATAACATAGAAATTAAAAGACAAAGGCGATCAGGTTTAATTTTATTCTTTATTAAAAATTAGCATATGACAATTATCTTACATATTGTTACTTTTCGGGATTTACCTCCCTTACAGTGTACTCGTCGAATCTTTTAGTCAGCTTAAGTATTTTTTGAGAAAATGATTATTTAAGTGCAGTTTTCAGGCGTTTCGAGTGAATTTCTTTCCCTACACGTTTCTGGCTAAATCTGAAAGTTTTCTCGACTTATAGACGAGTAGACAGCTTTCCGTATTTGACAGTTTCAAGTTTTATCTTGTTGTACGCTTGGGTGGTCTTTTGCTTCACTCATTCCTGTCGCAATATTGGGAAAACCTATTGTGAATTAATTAGCAAATTATTTCTTGACATTAGTGAAACAATAGATAGTGATGAAAATGGTGGTTTCTTAGTATAATAAAGGAAAGCAGTTTATTTCATTATGAAAACATAAACTAAGCACTGCTGTAACACTTTCAGGTAAGACCTCTTTCCACAAAAAATAACTGACCAACAGATCACAGAATAAGCCATTTTAACGTGCTGTTGTACTCACTAACTGAATCTCTAATACTGTAGTCCATGGTTGCTCTCATGGATGCTGGTCGTATTGACGAAGTGGAAGACGCATATTGTCTGTGAGCGCCTGTAATTGTTTGTTTTACTTATCGATTAGTCTTAGTATTCTTCTCAGAAATGTTTATCAACAGGTTGCAGTTCCTGAATAAGCTGTCTCTTGAAGGCATACAACTCCATTGTTTTTAACAGCAGCTATTAGTAGCTGGCATTGTCTACAAACACGGCTCGATGATGGTGTACGACTTAGAAGAAACAGCCCTTCCATGTAATTCTGGCCGCAGCATTTTTGAAACCCGCTTCTGGTCTCGTATTTTGGAGGACGCGGGTACGAATCAACGTCCAGGCATCCAGATTTGGGTATTCCATGGTTTCCCCAAATCACACCATGCGAATGTCGTGATTTTTCCTTCAATAGTCGATGGCCGAATTCCTTCCCGTTCCTTGCCCCCAATCCTTTCTCGCCTCCAATGACATTGACGTCAACAAGCCGTAAAGCCATAACCAAAATAAAAAAAAATGACACCCGCTAGATTTGCCTGGAGCATTAAATGGAGGATTACTGGAAATCGCGATACTGCTTTAGTAACCCAAACATATTATAAATACCATAAATAATCCAGAGTATAAAACGGCTAAGATTCTAATAACTTGACAAAATAATCCAACAGTAAAGTAATTTTTAGTTTTCGTGGTCCATACCACATTTGAACCTAATGACAACTACTAAAAAAAACTCCGTATTGTTACTACTACTTCGTCAGGCGGGAGGTTGTTGTGCTGGAATCGTGATATTCAGTAGAGTGCTTCTATTATTGACATACCGTAAGAAGATATAACGGACCCATTTTCAAACACTGAGCCACGTTTCTGTTATGGTTCATGGCAAGGCTATCCGCTTAAATTTGGTCATGGGCCACAGATTCGATTCTATGTTAGCGTTCGGGCCATATAATACTTGCTTATACAGGGCGTTCGCCGGAAAACGCTACCCTCCCAGTCTGTTGCCGTCGGCAACTTGCTCGGTCAGTGGCGCCAGCAACTCCCGCCACACGGCACCGTGAATCACCGCACTGTTTAACACCTCCGCTGCCCCAACAGTGCAGTGACGCAGTATAATGGGACCCTTACATTGTTAAGAACGGTTTCTTTGCATTGTAGCTAGTTTGTGACTTCAGTCTCTTATTAATCAATCAGTGTTGTGAATAAACGTTTATTTGTGGTTTGGCTTGTTTGGGACTTCATACTCTTACTAATCTGTACCGTGTTTGAGTGTGAGTAAAATTATGGTACGTTACAGTTTGCAACAAAGAATATTTCTCTACGATACATATGTGAAGAAGAAGTCGTTTAAAAAGTGTCGCAGTAAATTTCGTCGCGAATTTCCTGGCGCTTTACTGCCAGCTAAATCAACAATTCTGCGTCTGGTTAAAAAAGTAAGAGAAACGGGTTCATTTTTTAACAAAAAGAGACTATCGGTCAACCGTATTCTCACAGAGGAGAAAATTGACGATATCGCTTTTCGACTAGAACAGTCACCCAAAAAATCATTAAGTCAGTTAGGGCAGCGTGTGTCTCGAAATATGTTCAGAAGATGTGAAATGTGCATTACACAAGAGGGTCAACACTTGCAGCATCTTTTATAAGGTAAGCTAATGAATTACGTCACATTTAAATGCTTAGCACATACAAGTTTATGAAGTTTATGAAGCGTAATTATTATGAAATAGTCCGCGGCCGAAGGTCGAACAATGCCGGAAGCTGACCGCTCGCTCGCCGGGAGCAGTTTCTTCCTTGTAGCGCTAACAGTGGGTTGCGTTTCCCGGCGAACGCCCTGTAGTAACAATAGATATTTAAATAAAACAAAGATATAAGTAACACAGCTTAATTATAATCAAAAAGTAAAAAAACCATCACTGAGACCTTTGCATAGGCTTTTGAGCTAGTATTTTCTAGATTCCTGCTTTGGCGGGCAAATACAAATGCCCGCGGGCCTGGAGTTGGATAGCCTTGGTTTATGGGTAGGACGATCTCTGGATTTCTGCCCGGTGTTACAATAATAAAATAACATAATGCTATAACTGAATCAAACGTTATTTGCTAGGACCGTAATAAAATATTTTTTATATGCGAAAGTTTAATGGCACAGACACGTAATCTGGAGGTCTAAATCGGTACATGACCAAAACGTAATTGTGTAACAAATCTGAAATTGAAATCTCGTTCGTATAAATTTTGGTAGGTCACTCGCTGTAACGAGTTAAAAACTTTATCGCGTTGTACAGAAATGTAGAGACAGAAATACAGTTTTTATTACATTGATTTGGTGTTAAAGTTTGTGTTATATATTTACTTTTATATACAACTATCAAGCGTTTTGTTTTGGTTATCGTGGCTTAAACTAATTATATCTAATTTACTTTTAGGTTGTTATGTTGTTTAGTCGTCTCCAGCCAGGACGAGAACATCTCACGCCTCATTTTAGACTTAATTGACTTATGATGTTAGCTCTCAACTTAGTTTCCAAAAACTCATAGCTTATCCCTCTTATAATATCTGAAAGAATATGTTTATACTATCTTTATTGATTTACAATTTCTGCAACTTCATCCAGGATTCCGCCGTATTCTCACGCCATCTTCTGTTTCCTCTTATCTTCTCCATTCTTGTATTCATAATTATCCCTTTTCTTCGACTCTAAATCGAGCAGTTACTCCTCAAATTCAGAGATGCTAATAAAATAGGATTATTATTGTACGTTTTATAATTTGTAATACTAAATACATTATAAGTCTGCCATTTCCACAATGAGGATAGTTCGGTATTGTACAATAGTCGATTCATTTCCAGTTGCCATTAAAAGAGCGCCGTTCATCTAAGGATAAAGAAAATGACCGTTTTCTGTGAGTCTTGTAGTATCTGTGGGGACTGCGATACGTGGTAGGGTAGAATAGTGAAGTAAACAAAAATAAAAGGTATACTACACTAATGTAGGTCGGTGGTATAGCGTAGCATCCACTGTGTAGTAACATTATTATTCATTTGGTTACTAAATATTTAGTGTATGGTTAGTATTAACTTTTAATAGTTCATTTTCATAACTGTTTTTCCGTAAGAATTCGAAACATCCTTCTAGATTTATTATGTTAGTACCTGTGTGACCAATTTCCGCTCGGCATCTGTTCAGTATGCAAGATTTCATCAAAATCTTTGGAGACGTTAGTGAGAATTAATTTTACCTATATAGAGGAGTTACTCATATAATAGTATTGGACTGAATAGATTAGATATATTATTATATATTATAAAAACTCAACTTAGTCCACGAGATGGCGTTAGTCTTTTCCGAGATACCAAATACAGAAATTGCTCGTTTTTTTTTTTTTTTTTTCGTTTTTGTAAAATCGTGTATAAACTTTAAAAGCAGATCTACATAAGAAATTTCGTCCAAATCGCTAGAGCCGTTTCCAAGATAGTTCGCTTTACCGTCTCATAAATTGCTTTTAAAGAGAAATGGTATTACTAAGTTAAATAGAAATCTTAATGCTAATCAGGGATTAGCTAATGATGCAAGATTAGTGGTAATTCACTTAGACCAGTACGTTATCAGTGCTAAATTGGTTCACTCCGATAAGACTATGCTCATATCTCGCATTAACATCGCATCTACTGATCAAACCGTGTCTTTCCAAATGGTAAGAAGATAATTCCCAAAAAAAGTATCTTCCATTATGACCATTAATAAAGCACAAAGTAAGACGCACCGAAGCGCAGAATTATATTTACCATAACCTGTTTTTTCGTATGGACACCTGTACGTGGCTTTTTTACGAGTTCATAGATTCAGTAATATTTGTGTTCATGCTAAAGACATGCGTTAAAAAAGTAAACGATGATCATGTTGTAATTGCTAATATTGTCTTCAAAGAAGTTTTGTAAACTAAAGAAGTTTTTAAAAAAAAAAACAACACATATGACAAAGTCAATATCTATTTTTTAAATATCTACTTTTTGTTTTACAATTATACATGTAGTTTTTAATGATAACCACTTTTTAAAATAAATGTTATTTATTAGTACTCTTCAAAATAAAATACTTCTCGTTAATAAACATACTTACATTTACTTATTCCCACAATATTATATTGCCATTCGGTGGCCGACTACGAACAATTGATCGTTTAAAGACATAAGAGTTCCTAGCTCTAACCAAAGAGAATCTTAACTAACATCAGTCGGCTTACTGGTATCTCAAAAGTCTACGAGATAGCGTTAGAGCCGTTTTCGAGATTCCACATACAAGAATTGCTCGTCTTGTATAAAATTGCGTTTTTGCAGGGAAGACAGCTATTAAGATAAACTTGAAAAGCAAAACGTTATTTAAATAATTTCATCAAAATCGCTATAGCCGTTTCCGAGATAGAAAATATATACAAGAACTGCTCCTTCAAAGATATTGGTACAGTAAAATATTTGCCAGATGTTAGTATTATACACGTAGGTAAAACATTAGGCCCATGTAAGCTAATGGTGCTCAGCATTCTCTTTGACAGTTTACTGGTGTTGGGTTGAGAGACGCTGTGTTGGTGTTGTTTCAGAGCGCACGCGGACGCAGAGCTCTGTGTCGATGGAGTCTGGCTCTGAGGAGAGCGGAGACACGCGTCAGCACACAGACACCGAGGTGAGCACGGCGGCCGACAGCAGGTACCGCCCACCCACCCCGCTGACCAGGGCGGCGCAGCCCCAGCACCACTACGGCTCCTTCTACCTCAGGATGGGCGCCGTCGGTGAGTAAGCCTGCAACGACAGTGTTGCGGAGGTTATCACATAAAATATATCAGATTAGTAGGTAATTTTAATTGTGATACCATCCATCCATCAGAATTGTCAAGACTGCTACTTAACTGTCAAAAACAATTCTTGTAAAAATAGGCCAATTCTCGCGCCCGTGTAGTGACAAAAAGTTATGAGATCTGAGCCAAGTCTACGCTTTACTGTGTGTATTCAGTCCTTCGGTGCTCGCCTATTGTTGCAAATTAAAAAAAAATGTTTTTTTCAGCCTTTAAAAAAAAACCATGAAAAAAACCTAGCACCCTTGTTTTTTTTCAGAAAATAATATATTTGATAATTTATAGTTTTATTAAAGGAACTTGCATATTACAAGTGTGTTTTAAATCTTACTGAATCATGTAATGTCTCACATACGGACTCATAAATATATCCATATAGGTAACATAATTTTATTCATCCTCTATGTCAGTACCACAAACACTAGTATCAGCACTACCAACACTAGTTCGGTGGGTAACGGAATTTTCTGTTTCTTCTTCTGTCTCCTCTATATCCATAACTTCAGAAGTAGTTACATTTTCTTTTACTTATTGTTTTTGTATTGTACGAAAATATTTTGAGATTACTATTTTAAATTGTGAGAAAAATACACACTGTGCATAAAGACTGCGCCGATAGTTATGTATTACGGTCTTTTAAGTTTGAATTTAAATGTATTATCATTCAAAATTGGAGCTTTACTTATTTCCAATCGTTGATTTACACCAACGGTTGCAAGGAAACGATTCATAATTACTGACAATTTAGTGACTCAGTATCACTGTACGCTGAGAGTTTAACAAGTATACGAATATAAGGAAAGCACAATAAGTAATAAAAAGAGGCAAAAAGAGTAGATAAATTTTAAATTCCTAATTATTTTAAAGATCCGTAGGTCTACAGTTAAATTCGTAGGGTTGACAGCACTAGTTTAAATACCGAGTATCAATCCAAAAAAACGGGGAACGGGGATTCCTTCTCGCACAATCTAGCCTCTTCGGAAAATCGCCCTTCATAAAACAAAATTTCAGTCAATGTTGCCAATGTTTTCATAATAACCAGAAAAATTAGTAGATTTAAAAATTAAGGTAATTCTTAGAATAAACTCTAAAACAGTCATAATAAACGATAACTGCCTTACAAATTTGAGATTTAGTAGTTGTGGGAAAAAAAAAATGTCCCAAGAAATAACATGGTTTTTTTTTTTCAAGCCAGAAAAAAAAACCTTTTTTTGCAACACTATGCTCGCCCTTCAATCAGTCCTTTCATAAACACTCTTCCCCTCTCTCATTTGCCGTGCTCCTGTTAACAGTAATAATCAACAACAGTATCTCGAAAATTATCTTATTGGCTGTGAGAATTAAGTTTGTTCCAGCGTATAGATGAAACGAATACTTCACGGGTTTTCTGCCGGATAATTTGACTCGCTCGCAAGGCATTTGTCTTGTAGCTTCGATATAACAGCTGAAGGCAACGGAGGTAGTTGCCGGCACGTTGTTAAATAAAGAAATTATTCGGCAGAAAACCCGTAAAGTATTCATTTTATCTTATTGGCTGTTGGGATATCTCCTCTTCCTGCTATGCATTGAAATACTTGTAACTTTAGTTGCCAAGTTGGCGGCTGGAAATAGGGATACATTATATACCCTCAGTACGGGGAATAAATTCATTTATCTTGGACCGTTTTTTACTTTAAAACTTTCTCATAGTAGCTCGCAGTTTTTTGTGCCCACCGCTCCTCGGCAAAAACATTATTGCCCACGGTCGCACAACGCAATGAACAGCGGTGATACTTTTCTCAAACAATCCCTGAGCAGGCGAATACGTCACGTTCGCCTCAAAAACGTATTCTGTGAGTCACACTGCTATGACGTGTATTACAGTATATAGTAACACTACTGATGATAGAAATCCCTAAACCAGATTTTTTTCCTTCCACCTATTTCGTAAAAACTAACGCACCTTTTTGAACAAAACATTACATGGTGATAGCTTTTGACATTAGTTGTAACTGATGAAGTTCCCGGCGTTGCCCGGTATAGTTGGCGTAGGTTTACCCGTACCCATTTTTATTCGTGCAATGAGAAACATTTGTAAAAAGATTCATAAAATTCGCGCCAACTTTTTTTCGGAATTAAAGCAAACCTAGATTCACACACACCCTCTACCAAGAAACGGGTGGGTTGAAGTTTATTTGCACGTACACTATTTTCATTCGTCCGAAAACATTCAGATGTATCAAGCTCCATTAATTTGGTTAAGAAATTGCTTTACTACATTACTAAAAAACTGTAGATTATGTTAGAAACTCAAATTTGATTGAATTGCGAAGTGAATGGATATACTTTTTGCTCGAAACGCCAGATACTTCGCAGATTCCGCCTTTTATACAAATATCAAAAGTGAATCCAGAATAATATTATCGTAAATAAATGATTTTATTCAAACAGAAGACTAATGCTGATGGCCAGAGACAATATAGTTATAGGCCTTCTGCCATAGATCGTGATTAAAGAAAATCTATTGTTTTTATGGCTATCTATGACGTTTAAAAATTGAATATCTCGAATTAAATAATAGAATACTTCAAGGATTGTTTAATGGGCAAAATAGTTTTTATTGTAAAGTTATCTTATTGCTTTCAGTAAAGTCTATGGTCAGAGACATTTTAATTGTGTGTTTAGTGCGAAGCATGCTGCATCTAGCGGTTCCATCGGTGGTATTCTTCACGATATGTTCAGAATCTCATTTAACGTTCCAGCGTTATGTAACGTAGAAGCATAAGACATGCCATACAACTGAGTTGATATTTAAAACTGTGAAACCCCCATCAAATTCTTCGCAGTAGATTTAGAGGTTTTTTTTGGCACAAATATACCCGGTTTTCGTTTTATAGATATGTAATACATTTTATCCACATTATACCCAGTGACGCGACAGTGTTACTCAGTACGTTGAAGTATAACGGACCGGGCATGAACCCAGGGTCCCGCATACCAACTGTGCTGACTGCGGTTTTTTCGGCTGTTTTCCACAGCATTAAAGCCGAATGCCCCAACAGTCCCCAATATCCGCCTCATAAACTACACATTTCACAAACAGAAAATACACTTATAACACGCTAAACATAGTGTCACATTTTGCAGTCAGATGGTAATACCTCACTTTCCCCATTAGTACTTAGTACCAACTGGCATGGGCGCCGGGAGGGAGGTGCAAGGGGGTGCACTTGCACCCCCTGGCATCCCGGGTCGCCGTCTGGGCAGTAGTAGAGCTAAATTTTTGGGCCGATAGGGGGAGGGGCACCAATGCAGCCCTGGTGCACCCCCCTAGAAACAATTCTGCCGGCGCCCATGCCACCTGGCAGTACGTATGAAATGCTTGGCTTCAGCAAGTGCATGCTGCAGTAAAAACAAAGTTTCATATTTGACCATACCAACGATGAGCTGAACTCCACAAAGGCAGCAAACCCTAATACTGTGAAAAGGTAGTGAAGAAAAAGTAACATAGTTCTCAATGTTCCAGAGATCAAAACCCTAAATTTTGTGAATTTTTACTTGTTTGTGCACAGAGGAAGCAAAAAACAACCATCTCAAAGAAACTCGCGTAGTAACTTATGTTTCGTTAGTGATATCATACGTTATGTGCCATTAAAAAAGTGTCTGCTTACGTAAACAGGGCGCTTTAAGAGAACGATAACGCTCTAGTCTCGTATTCCGGAGAAGCACGTTAGAATCCCTGTCCGGCCATCCAGATTTGGTTTTTTCATAGTTTCCCAAATTCACTCCAGCGAATGCCGAGATGGTTTCTTTGAAAGACCATTACCGAATTCATTCCCGCTCCCGGTCCTCGGTCCTTTCCCCACGCTCGGTGTATAAGAGTTATATTTCTAGTAAGAGCTCACTGAGATTTATTCATATGCAAACTAATAAAAAAAGACCTGATGATTTTCATACTTTTCGTTAACATAATAGTATTCTTAAATTTACTCAATGTAACCTATAATTTACCAATTATTTCGTACTGAAATGAAATATGGGAAACAGTTTCAAGTTTTGATTTGTTGCTTTCATCTTTTGTAGGACGATTTGCGTAAAGTCAACAGCTAATGGGTTAGGCTGAGGAATTGAATACATTATTTTCTTCTTAACTGCACTTTTTTCCGGCACTGTGGGTAACCGAACATTTGGTAAATATTTCGTAGAAGTATATGATTTTAAGACCTAATATAAAGTAATAGTTTACAGTTCTAGCATGTGATTCACGGAATTACCTGTCATTCGCAAAATACGTCGCTCATTGTTTGGCAGTATTGGTCCCCAACTGATTAGTGCTCGTATTGTGAAGGCAGTACTGTCTACATCGCCAGGTGAGCACTATACCGTAGTACTACCCAGCTCTGCTTCTGCCACCTCTGGGCATTTCTTATAATGTTTGCGAGTTCAACTTAGCTTTCAAGCCGGTGGCTGCGTAACAGTTCACTAACAAGACATGAAAAGTGTATTTTATGTTCCTGCATTATTCCAGACCATTAGCTGCTCTTATTTCTTGAAAGTATCCTGGCCTAGAGGCTGTTCGAGTTAATACACAAACGACCTGAAAATGTCAGACGACAAACAGAGTAACACCAGCAGACACAAGTGTGTCAGGGAAGCAGACTGCGCCGAACGTTTAAACACCGTTTGATTCCAGGGAACTCATTGGGCAATTCACTTTACTTTCCAGTTAACCGTGCTATTTTTCTACCCAATACTATACGCCAGAAAGAAGCGCCATAAGTTGCTTATTTCTCAATTACACATGGTGAGTTGTCCAGATTCTATACATAAATACTATATTTCTCTGCAAATCAGAAATCTAATACTATTAAAATCAGCTTCCGTTAAAGAGAAAATTTGCACTATCAAATTTTGACCAAGTACTCTGAAGTTTAAAAAACTGAATGTATGGAGCACAACACTCGATGAATCTTCGACTCTTACATGTAGCAGAAAAAATGAAACTTTAAGCATTTGAGTTCTTCTGACGTACAATCTCAATCCGGAAGAACATGTCCACAACATATGCGCCAAGGGTTCCAAGTGCCTGGGCTTACTGGCACGCACTTCCAGATTTATTTCTAATATTCAGACACTCGGGCCCTTGTACTGTGCCCATGCTATACTTCAGTATTGCAGCGTTGTATGGTCGCCTCATCAGATCACACTAATTCAACAGATTCAGAATCTTCAAAATAAGTTGATAAGGCTTATAGGTTGTCGCATGGGCTTTCATTACAAAGACGTTCCGTTGGTTGCTGTTGGAACCTACCTTGGCCTCCATCCTTTGGAGTTGAGACGAAATGTTCGTGGTGTCCTATTTCTGCATAAAGTAATCTCAGGTGTTATAGACTGCCCTGAAATTCTCAGACATGTATATTTTCGTTGTCCGTCTGGTACACGGTTGAGAGAACTATTTGGTCGTAGACATCTGCGCACAAACTATGAGGCTAGCAGTGCCATTGAACGGATTCAGAGACTAGGTAACAGAATACCTCCTGAGCTTGATTTTTTCATTGACAGTGTTGCTGTTTTCAAGCGAGTACTCATACGTGAGTGGAGTCAGCAATGATGGACTTAGTGCAGTCACTGTCTCTTATTCTCTGTAATAATTTTTATTTTTCTGTAGTTGTATGTTGAGTCTTAATATTAGTTTTTGAATAATTAATAATTTTCTCTTGTGTAATTATTTTTATAGTTTTAGTAATATTATACTATACTTGCTATTTTTTTCATCTTCTTGTTTTCGCTGTAACTAATTATTCATAAATAGTGATAACTGTGTTTACTAAATAGCTTTCATAAGATATATTAATGTAAAATGGTTTTTCCGTTGGAATAAATAAATAAACAGAATGGTGTTGATAATAAATTGCGTTGGAAACTGAGAAATTAACATATTCTGAAATGATGTGTGAAGACAAGCGTACATGGAAGAAACTCACCCGAAAAGACCAGATTTTAACATATATGGGACTGATCAATTTGTTTGTGGAGGGAACAGTTAATAGGAAGTCAAAGTTGATAATAATTTGTGAATCAAATACTTGAGGGCGTAGATTGGAATGGGTGAGCTTTGATAAAGATGTAACGTTTACAACAGATAGTCCTTTTTTCCAAGAAATGCCTAAAGTAAAGCAGAGGTAACTACTGTTCACTGAAAATGACGAGACTGTACTGAATAATAAAGTTCGTTAAATCAGGAATAAATTTAATTTTTAACAACACAAAGCAGTAACATTTTTTATTTTTTTTGTAACTATGGCTGGATTCGACGAGTCGGGGAAGCACAGATAGTGTTTCCTAGAAGGCTTATGTCAGTTGTGTGTGTGTGCTCAGCGTTCGGGATCGGCAGCATGATCTACTCTGGGCTGGAGTTCGGCCAGTACTTCGAGTTGGAGAGGAACACCAAGTGCCACAACGTGCTGCTGGCCCTCACTCCAGCAACCAGAATGGCCTTCATCTTCATACAGATGTACTTCATCTTCCTCAACAACGAGGTGAGCATACCGCCGACGATAGACCATCTTTTTACCCCTTATCTTAGACGTACAGGTTACGATACACTGAAGGCAACTTTAATAACAGTTTTGATGTTAGTCATATAAGCAGTGGCGTAACTATACCGTTGCGGGTCGTGGCAAATTCACCGGTTGGAGCCCCTCTGAATGCCGGGTTAGGGGGTGGGGGAAAACCGAGGCAATCAATTAATAGGCGATCTTTTTTTTAATGTTCCACTACTGCTTCGGGTGGCGAAAATGGGGGGGGGGGGACTGTAGGTTGAAGGGGTGGCAGGCCGCCTTGGTCCGGGAGCAATCAAGGAGGGGGTCGGGGGCACCCTTCGGCTGGGGGCCCGCGGCATTTTGCCCGTCCTGCAACCCTATTGCTACGCCGCTGCATATGAGCAGAGATGAGTCTGCTGAATGAACTGTTTTTTAATTTTCTTCCATAAGTAAAACTGATTGGAGGGAAAGGTCTTTTTAATCACCATACCATTGTTCTAGACATGTCATCAAATATCCGACCCCTACATAGTCTTACAGTTGTTTTGTCATCTTTTGTTGGTACAAATCATATATTCATATAACGTTCTTAATATGTCAATGAAGAGAGAGACACAAAAAACTGTTCACTTCTAATAAGTCTGAAAATAAAAAACTGCTCAAATCAATCTTTCCAACTCCCTAAAACATCATACCTTTTCGTTGGTATTATTTAAATTTAATTCTGATAAATCGAAATTTGTCCCACTAGTTCCCAACTGCAGTGAGATAATGAAGCTCCTACCCCGTTTTTATTGTACACCATCCCAAGCTAAACAAAAAAATTCTTTAGCACTCGCATCTACAGTCAGGTACTGTTAACGCTCTCACCTTCGTTCGAATAAAATAATCAGATATTTTTCTGAACTAAATTATATGCTAACCTTTATGTTGTCATTTTTATTATTTCACTATGGTTGCTGACTTATTTCCCTCTTTGTTTTATATTGAGAACACATTCTTCTCCTACTTTTTATTGATGTGAGTCAATAATTTCTCAGGAACTTATTCCCTGCTGGGACAAAACATCAACAGATTGTATAGTATTGGTGCCACATTCTTAATTTACTATCATTTCCTTGGTTGCTGATCTACATACAACTTGAAAAACAATGGGAATTAATTACATTCTTGGTTCAATATCTCTGATCATATTATAGCTACACGTTTACATGAATTATAGTTTATTTTATACCGGAGTATTTTAAAATTGCTAACACCTTCCCATTTAATGTTATCAAAAACACTTTGCTTGCCCAAAAATTCTATACTTGTGATTTGGGTACTGAGCTTAACACCGAAGTTACCTCTCTTGAATCCTGGTTTTTCCAAGTAACTTTAGCTCCTTCTTCTGCTAAACATCTAGCCACAGTAGATGGTAAACATATGTTTGTTGCCAGTTTTTAATTGATGTTAATTGATTTTAATTGAATTGCGTGGGGTCCTTAATTGATTTTAATTGATTTTAATTGAATTGCGGGGAGCCTTAATTGATTTTAATTGATTTTAATTAATTTTAATTGATTTTAATTGATTTTAATTGAATTGCGGGGGAGCCTTAATTGATTTTAATTAATGCTAATTGAATTGCGGGGAGGGGGTCTCACATCTGTAACCTCAGATTGATCTTATTATTTCCTTATGTACAGCGGTCAGCGGACAGTTTTTTCCCCATGTATTCTTATGGAGGATGGAGTGAGCCCACTTTTTCCCCCATGGCGGGGAGCCTTAATTGATTTTAATTAATGCTAATTGAATTGCGGGGAGGGGGTCTCACATCTGTAACCTCAGATTGATCTTATTATTTCCTTATGTACAGCGGTCAGCGGACAGTTTTTTCCCCATGTATTCTTATGGAGGATGGAGTGAGCCCACTTTTTCCCCCATGTATTGCTTATGGACCTGTCTTTGCAGACAGTTTGGAGCGGACGGGAGCCGAGGAACTAGGGGAGTTTAATTGAATGCGGGTTCGTAATTGAATGTGCACAGCTGCGCCACACCCGGAAGCCCTTAATTATCGCTCCCCTCGCAGCTGCATGATGCGGGTTCGTAATTGAATGCACCACACCCGGAAGCCATCAATTATCGCTCCCCTCGCAGCTGCATGATGCGGGTTCGTAATTGAATGCATCACACCCGGAAGCCATCAATTATCGCTCCCCTCGCAGCTGCATGATGCGGGTTCGTAATTGAATGTGCACAGCTGCGCCACACCCCGGAAGCCCTTAATTATCGCTCCCCTCGCAGCTGCATGATGCGGGTTCGTAATTGAATGTGCACAGCTGCGCCACACCCGGAAGCCATCAATTATCGCTCCCCTCGCAGCTGCATGATGCGGGTTCGTAATTGAATGTGCACAGCTGCGCCACACTCGAATTATCGCTCCCCTCGCAGCTGCATGATGCGGGTTCGTAATTGAATGAGCACAGCTGCGCCACACCCGAATTATCGCAGGATAACAATAAGCGACTGTGTGACTCATGTCTCCCACTATGACAGCTGCAACCGGAACACCCGGTATATTGACCGCCCATTTATGCGCTTCAGTATTTTTAGATCACAACAAATTAACGATATCTCTAACTACCTCCATTTTTACACCCACCATCTGAGACATTGGCGTTTTCATGCTTATTCATAATTGCTTCTGTCTTGCTACTAAATAAGATATTAGATTTGAACTGATATAAATGTCACCACCGAGGTTGGTGGTGTAACGGTTAGCGTTCTGGCCCGCCCGGGTATCCAGATTTGGGTTTTCCATGGTTTCCCAAGTCACTCCATGAAAACGCCTGGATGCTTCCTTCAAAAGGCCGTGGCTGAATTCCTTCCCATTCCTTGCCCCCCATCATTTCCCGTCTATAAAGACATCGCTGTTAAGAGACATTAAAAATAAAAAAACACACAAGTTATCATTGTGTTATAGTCTAAATTACGAGATACCACTTCCTGAACTATTAACGGAAAATAACCTTCTGGTTTTTCCAATACCTTTCTTTTCTTCCACAATACCTTGCAAAATGTGTTCTACAACAGCCGATTTTGTTGGTTGGCCTGGTCTTGCCTATCACTAATGTTCTTTATTTATTACTAGCTGAGGTACCCGGCTTCACTCAGAGAGTTGATGTGAGATAGTGTAGTAATTGTAATAAAATGATAAACATTAAAATGTAAGAGGTAATTTTTTTTATTGAAAACATTTTCTAACTTTTCGAATACTTGTTTCCGAACACCATTTTTCATTTTGTTATCCGGGGTATATATGTACAAATTTTTATAATTTTCTACTCGATAGTATAGACCGCGAGAGAAGCAGGAGTCTTTGGGGTTGATGCCACAATGTTTTAAAGTTTGTCTTTGCGCTGTGTTAATTGTAAAACTATAGGCTAATTTGATTGGAAATTGCAGTCTTTTCAGTAAAGATCAGAGCTATTCTGAGGATTAATACTATGTGTTTCGATTCTGGAGTTTCCCCGGTCATGTAATGTAGAACTTCCTGTGGAGGTGCTTCAGTGGTGGTGATCGAATTTTTCCATTCATGCAACAGAATCCTGGTGTTTCTCCACTGAATTTTTTCGCGTTGCAAAATTGTTAGATGTTATCCATTTTTCTGATTACGAAGTGGTTGTTTTTGTTATATTGTTTTGTCGGGTCGTAGTGGAATGCTTCATTTTTCAGGTTATACTGTTTACTTGTCCTCGTCCGCGCATCTCGTAGGGTGATATTTTCATGGGTGGCTTGCGTCCGCAGCAACCTGACCTTCACATCTTTCACAACTTGGGTCGTCATGTAGTTACGCCTTAACACTTCCGTTGTTCGGTTTCAAGTTTAAACTGTAGGTTCTCTACACCCTGTTAAGTTCAAGTAGGCTAGGATAGAGGCGGTATGCGCAGGCAATAAAAAACCCTGGTCATAATGACCAAACGAGCCATTACTCCGTACTTCAGGTGAATGTTGGGTTGGTTCCTCCAAAAGACCATGCCTGAATTCCATCCCGATCCTTGCACCAGTCCTATCACACCTCGTGATCGGTAAAGATCTGGCCTAGCATTTGGGAGGGTGTGGGCTCGAATCCCCGTCCGGGCATCCAGATTTGAGTTTTCCATGGTTTCCCCAAATCACTCCAGGCGAATGATGGGATGATTTCTTCATTTGCCATGGCCGAATTCCACCCCGTTCCTCGTCCACTGTCCTTTTCCCCCCGCCTCTAAAGGCCTCGATGTCGACGAGGCGTAGAACCATTAAAAAAAGAAAACCCCGACCACCAACTCCAGATGAATGCCGAGTTATTCATTCAAAATACCATGCCTAAATTCATTTCCAGTCCTTGCCGCCAGTCCTTTCACGCGTCCAATGACCTCGTTGTTGACGAGACTTAATAAAGAAAAAAAAAATATCAAGAAGAATTGTGTTGGGGCGTGCAGAGGCTACCGTGAGTGTGTTTTGTTGCCTTCAGTTGAGGGCTATGCCTGCTTAATAAATTCAGCATTGGAGTGAGAGAGGATGCAGTTCTACCCCAGTTGCTCAATAATGAAGCCGACATGTTCCTTGGATATTCCAGTATGGTTTGCGATACGCTTTTTGAGTGATTCACCGGTCGAATCAAATTGTTGAGGTATGCGATGATCATCGTTTTGCTGAAGTGATCGGACGTCGGCTGCATTTATCATCTACAATTATGGCCTTTACACTCTCGCAATCACCAAATTTTAGTGCCAATCGATTTACAGTATACCTATCAACGGCATTGCCGGTATAAACAGCATTGAAACGACGATGAATCGTAGTAGGAATCACTTTGTCAGCAGTTAAAAATTCGATAACAGCACGATGTTTAACTCGCGTTGGCACAACACTAGAACACTTCTCCATAATTCCGGACAACAAATCCTTACTTCCCAGTACTTTCAATAAAATGTAATGTCGCTTGGTATGTATGTTCTGGCGTCAGAGTTTTTCAGTCGTAACAGCCTTACCTAAGGACAGGAATGAACACGTTTACCTCCACCACCACGGACTAGAGCTGATTACTACCCAAATGGACTGCTAGTGCCAGTGTACAGATATGGCCAGCCCGGTACTGTTGTTTTTGTCTGTGTATCAGCTCAATGCTGGTGATTCTAAGCGCTTGACGATAGGTTTATCGTCCAAACACGACGTCAAAATCGTTGCCTCCTTCAAAAAGGCGAAGGCTGAATACCTTCCCGTTCCTTGTCTCCAGTCACATCCCGCCTCTAATGACCTCGACTTCGACAAGGCGTAAAACCATAAGTAAAAAGAAAAAAAAATCTTAAGCCCAGTACGTTTTCATTTACTTTAGAATTACCGTCAATATTTTCTATTGCAGAGACTAAATGCTGATCAGTGCAGAAATGATTACATTCGTCCACGTTTCAGACGATGCAGGTTTAATTTTTGAGAATTTTTAATGTTCTGCAGTGTCATACAGCTGATTTAATGTTCTTTCTTCAATGCATTCCACTCGTCTTCTTTTCAGAGTAAGCGGCTTCTGCGTAGAAAAAATACAAACGCGTTGTATCCGGATAACCGGCGCGCAAAATACCGGTCTTCTTAGGTCGTGCAAAATACCGGTCTCTTAGGCCGCGGTGGGGCCCAAGCCGCCTCAGCAAACACTTTTGGATTGCCATGCATCAGTGACACCATGTGAATGTGAGTTGAAATAACCTAAACTGAATTTACTCTAACCAACTATAACAAACACTTTAACATTCTGTATTAACCTGACTTAACATAAGTTCTGCCTTCCTACTGATGGTTGTAGTTGTTATGGTGATTTCGGCGTTTGTACACACACACACTGTCAACACCTTTCATCGATAATATTATCCGGTAAGTGTGGTGAGCACTGAGCTGTATTGCAAAGACATGCTATCCTCTGCCTATCATGTAACACCTCAGTATGGACGTCGTGTGTGGAGTCCCTTTCCTTCAGTTGCTTGTATGTATGTGTTGACGTATGGAATTGTGGTATATGCATGGAAATATGTGTGTGTGCGTGTTCGTGTGTGTCTGATTATGGTGTCTACTCGAGATTTTTCCATCAGTGGCCACCTATGTAGATGTAAGCAGTTGGGTGTGAAGAGCAACTGAGCTGTGTGGCAAAGACATGTCACACTTCATACATCCTGTAACTATTCAGTCTGGATGTAGGGTGTTCAGTCACTTTCCTCCAGTTACGTGTACGTGTGTGTTGATGTATGGAACTATGTGTATGTGTGGACATGTGAGTGTGTGTGTATGTGCGTCTTCCGATGTCGTTGTGTGTCTATCACTATAGGATTCTACTCGACTTTGAGATTTCACAGTCACTGGCTACCTATAAGTTGATGATACATGCAATCTATTGGGTGTGATGAATAATCCGTATGGGATAAGCACTGATGTGTATGGTGAAAACATGGCATCCATTGCACACACTCTAACGTCTGTCTGATGGTTTTTTTAGTTAGTTATATTTTTGTGTGCTTGTGTGTGGTGACGTATGGATTTGTATGTGAGACTAGTATGAATATGGGAGTTATGATATCTGTCTGATGACCATATGTCTACCCTGATACTCGTGGTAAGTGGGCAAATATTACTGAATGGCAGAAAAGGCTTGTGGTGTGGGAAGAGGTGGTGCTGATGATGTGTACAGTTTTGTACCTAGTACCCATGATATTGAATGGCAGTGAGGTCTGTAGTGTGAGTTAAATGATACGACGTTGATGTGAAGAGTTGGTACTTGGAACACATGTTACTGATGATTTTTTGGTCAGTTATGAGCCATGGGGGGGTTCTACCCCACTTTTTCGTCGCCTGTCTCATGCATGAACTGTAATTAATGATGGTATCTGAAACAAACCCGCCCCTTGGATATAACAGTTTCGATAGAGTTAACGTCTAAGCATGATTTTGAACCGGTTGTGGTACTCAAAAATGTAGGACACAGTACCAGAGTTACACTGACTTATGAAGAATAAAACGTGCTAATCCAAGTTTGGACGTAGTGTCCGACTTATTCAACACCGCATGCCCCAGATCGTAGTTCCACGCGAGAAACACACAGTCACCTGCCGAACGGTTGCTGGGGTTAAAATAGTATCTTCTTACCCAAATACTGAGCCTAACAACCAACGGTGATTCATTTTTGGAGGAACCTCATCAGTGTGCAACTCGCAGTGACCGGCGCCTTGGCCGTTGCCCACGTCGAAACTCAATACCATAGACTTGTTAGCCGCGACATAGGCAGAGTGCACGGTAAGTCGAAACTCTGTTACTTTTGAATGTCCATAACTTATCGAGGACTCTTGGTCAAAAATACAAGAAAAAATTGCCTCAAATGGCTAGGAATAATAATAATAATAATAATAAAAAAACATCCCTTCCTACGGACAAAAACACCACTAGCCGTGTTTTTCGCTGTCGCAGCTACTATAGGCGATAAACGGCTATTTGCGTCTAAAGTGGTACTACAACAGATTCTAATGAACAGCCGGATCGGGAATTGAACTCTCCACCTCCACATGACAGTCCCAATCCTAAAAAACTCACCTACCGGGCACGGTAGTTATATCGGCATATAAAAAATTACTCTCAAAGGAGTACTGCATGGGGGCGATCCCGACACTAGCCTCGAGTGATTTTTGGGAAACGAAAGAAAATCTGACTCTAAAACCGTGCTGCATATCCTCGCGAACGATATATCCGAACGTTACTGCTCACCCACCAGGCTCGGTATTCTATGATCCTCTTGACTTTCGACATCCGATGCACGTTTTCGGTGATAATAATAATAACATCGTCACTTTTATATAGCCAACGTTCAGACTGTTAGAAATTGTGTAAAATCTTTCGTATTAATCTTGGGGGATACTACAGCACGAATATAAAACTTTGTCTCGTAAAGTTTTTAGACTGGTTTGTGGAGGAGATATTACTCTAACTTCCCTTGTTCAGAACTGACTTTGCTGATGTTGTGATAAGCCAGACGTCTCTACGCATTCAATATAACCTACATCTCCAACAACTGCTGATTCATTACTTTGCTTTAAAAAACTCACACATCAGAGTAGATATTCAGACCGGCATACAAGCAATAACTCTGAAAAGAAGACGAGTGGAATGCATTGAAGAAAGAACATTAAATCACCTGTATGACACTGCAGAACATTAAAAATTCTCAAAAATTAAACCTGCATCGTCTGAAACGTGGACGAATGTAATCATTTCTGCACTGATCAGCATTTAGTCTCTGCAATAGAAAATATTGACGGTAATTCTAAAGTAAATGAAAACGTACTGGGCTTAAGATTTTTTTTTTCTTTTTACTTATGGTTTTACGCCTTGTCGAAGTCGAGGTCATTAGAGGCGGGATGTGACTGGAGACAAGGAACGGGAAGGTATTCAGCCTTCGCCTTTTTGAAGGAGGCAACGATTTTGACGTCGTGTTTGGACGATAAACCTATCGTCAAGCGCTTAGAATCACCAGCATTGAGCTGATACACAGACAAAAACAACAGTACCGGGCTGGCCATATCTGTACACTGGCACTAGCAGTCCATTTGGGTAGTAATCAGGTCTAGTCCGTGGTGGTGGAGGTAAACGTGTTCATTCCTGTCCTTAGGTAAGGCTGTTACGACTGAAAAAACTCTGACGCCAGACCATACATACCAAGCGACTTACATTTTATTTGAAAGTACTGAGAAGTAAGGATTGTTGTCCGGATTTATGGAGAAGTGTTCTAGTGTTGTGCCAACGCGAGTTAAACATCGTGCTGTTATCGAATTTTTAACTGCTGACAAGTGATTCCTACTACGATTCATCGTCGTTTCAATGCTGTTTATACCGGCAATGCCGTTGATAGGTATACTGTAAATCGATTGGCACTAAAATTTGTGTGATTGCGAGAATGTAAAGGCCATAATTGTAGATGATAAATGCAGCCGACGTCCGATCACTTCAGCAAAACGATGATCATCGCATACCTCAACAATTTTGATTCGACCGGTGAATCACTCAAAAAGCGTATCGCAAACCATACTGGAATATCCAAGGAACATGTCGGCTTCATTATTGAGCAACTGGGGTAGAACTGCATCCTCTCTCACTCCAATGCTGAATTTATTAAGCAGGCATAGCCCTCAACTGAAGGCAACAAGACACACTCACGGTAGCCTCTGCACGCCCCAACACAATTCTTCTTGATATTTTTTTTCTTTTTTAAGTCTCGTCAACAACGAGGTCATTGGACGCGTGAAAGGACTGGCGGCAAGGACTGGAAATGAATTTAGGCATGGTATTTTGAATGAATAACTCGGCATTCATCTGGAGTTGGTGGTCGGGGTTTTCTTTTTTTAATGGTTCTACGCCTCGTCGACATCGAGGCCTTTAGAGGCGGGGGAAAAGGACAGTGGACGAGGAACGGGGTGGAATTCGGCATGGCAAATGAAGAAATCATCCCATCATTCGCCTGGAGTGATTTGGGAAACCATGGAAAACTCAAATCTGGATGCCCGGACGGGGATTCGAGCCCACACCCTCCCAAATGCTAGGCCAGATCTTTACGCGATCACGAGGTGTGATAGGACTGGTGCAAGGATCGGGATGGAATTCAGGCATGGTCTTTTGGAGGAACCAACCCAACATTCACCTGAAGTACGGAGTAATGGCTCGTTTGGTCATTATGACCAGGGTTTTTTATTGCCTGCGCATACCGCCTCTATCCTAGCCTACTTGAACTTAACAGGGTGTAGAGAACCTACAGTTTAAACTTGAAACCGAACAACGGAAGTGTTAAGGCGTAACTACATGACGACCCAAGTTGTGAAAGATGTGAAGGTCAGGTTGCTGCGGACGCAAGCCACCCATGAAAATATCACCCTACGAGAATGCGCGGACGAGGACAAGTAAACAGTATAACCTGAAAAATGAAGCATTCCACTACGACCCGACAAAACAATATAACAAAAACAACCACTTCGTAATCAGAAAAATGGATAACATCTAACAATTTTGCAACGCGAAAAAATTCAGTGGAGAAACACCAGGATTCTGTTGCATGAATGGAAAAATTCGATCACCACCACTGGAAAGCACCTCCACAGGAAGTTCTACATTACATGACCGGGGAAACTCCAGAATCGAAACACATAGTATTAATCCTCAGAATAGCTCTGATCTTTACTGAAAAGACTGCAATTTCCAATCAAATTAGCCTATAGTTTTACAATTAACACAGCGCAAAGACAAACTTTAAAACATTGTGGCATCAACCCCAAAGACTCCTGCTTCTCTCGCGGTCTATACTATCGAGTAGAAAATTATAAAAATTTGTACATATATACCCCGGATAACAAAATGAAAAATGGTGTTCGGAAACAAGTATTCGAAAAGTTAGAAAATGTTTTCAATAAAAAAAATTACCTCTTACATTTTAATGTTTATCATTTTATTACAATTACTACACTATCTCACATCAACTCTCTGAGTGAAGCCGGGTACCTCAGCTAGTAATAAATAAAGAACATTAGTGATAGGCAAGACCAGGCCAACCAACAAAATCGGCTGTTGTAGAACACATTTTGCAAGGTATTGTGGAAGAAAAGAAAGGTATTGGAAAAACCAGAAGGTTATTTTCCGTTAATAGTTCAGGAAGTGGTATCTCGTAATTTAGACTATAACACAATGATAACTTGTGTGTTTTTTTTATTTTAATGTCTCTTAACAGCGATGTCTTTATAGACGGGAAATGATGGGGGGCAAGGAATGGGAAGGAATTCAGCCACGGCCTTTTGAAGGAAGCATCCAGGCGTTTTCATGGAGTGACTTGGGAAACCATGGAAAACCCAAATCTGGATACCCGGGCGCGGCCAGAACGCTAACCGTTACACCACCAACCTCGGTGGTGACATTTATATCAGTTCAAATCTAATATCTTATTTAGTAGCAAGACAGAAGCAATTATGAATAAGCATGAAAACGCCAATGTCTCAGATGGTGGGTGTAAAAATGGAGGTAGTTAGAGATATCGTTAATTTGTTGTGATCTAAAAATACTGAAGCGCATAAATGGGCGGTCAATATACCGGGTGTTCCGGTTGCAGCTGTCATAGTGGGAGACATGAGTCACACAGTCGCTTATTGTTATCCTGCGATAATTCGGGTGTGGCGCAGCTGTGCTCATTCAATTACGAACCCGCATCATGCAGCTGCGAGGGGAGCGATAATTCGAGTGTGGCGCAGCTGTGCACATTCAATTACGAACCCGCATCATGCAGCTGCGAGGGGAGCGATAATTGATGGCTTCCGGGTTTGGCGCAGCTGTGCACATTCAATTACGAACCCGCATCATGCAGCTGCGAGGGGAGCGATAATTAAGGGCTTCCGGGGTGTGGCGCAGCTGTGCACATTCAATTACGAACCCGCATCATGCAGCTGCGAGGGGAGCGATAATTGATGGCTTCCGGGTGTGGTGCATTCAATTACGAACCCGCATCATGCAGCTGCGAGGGGAGCGATAATTGATGGCTTCCGGGTGTGGTGCATTCAATTACGAACCCGCATCATGCAGCTGCGTGGGGGAGCGATAATTCGGGTGTGGTGCAGCTGTGTGTATTCAATTACGAACCCGCATCATGCAGCTGCGAGGGGAGCGATAATTAAGGGCTTCCAGGGTGTGGCGCAGCTGTGCACATTCAATTACGAACCCGCATTCAATTAAACTCCCCTAGTTCCTCGGCTCCCCTCCGCTCCAAACTGTCTGCAAAGACAGGTCCATAAGCAATACATGGGGGAAAAAGTGGGCTCACTCCATCCTCCATAAGAATACATGGGGAAAAAACTGTCCGCTGACCGCTGTACATAAGGAAATAATAAGATCAATCTGAGGTTACAGATGTGAGACCCCCTCCCCGCAATTCAATTAGCATTAATTAAAATCAATTAAGGCTCCCCGCCATGGGGGGAAAAAGTGGGCTCACTCCATCCTCCATAAGAATACATGGGGAAAAAACTGTCCGCTGACCGCTGTACATAAGGAAATAATAAGATCAATCTGAGGTTACAGATGTGAGACCCCCTCCCCGCAATTCAATTAGCATTAATTAAAATCAATTAAGGCTCCCCGCAATTCAATTAAAATTAATTAAAATCAATTAGCCTCAATTAAAATCAATTAAAATCAATTAAAATCAATTAAAATCAATTAACCACGGGGGTGTTTTGGTCCGGGGTTCTGGCTCACTCCCGCCTTCAGGCACTACTTGCCCGATAAATGAAATGTAGCCTCATCAGAGAAAGCAATGAAAGTTAAAAATGTTGGGTATTCATCAATGTGATGTAACATGTCGATAGCAAATGCCTGCCTCGTATCACCGTCATCTGTTTTCATTTCATGAAGCAACTGTAATTTGTATGAGTGAAACTGAAGAGAGTGATGCAGTACAATGGACTTCGGCATCTGCAGTTCTCGTGCCGCTTGTCGAATGGACTTCGTTCAAACGCCTGTCTTACTGTTGCTACATGCTCCTCTGATGCACGCTCATTACCACCACCATGCAATTTCTTCACACTTCCCGTTGCAAAAAAGCGCTGTTTCCATTTCTTAATAGTGTTCCATGATGGTGGGTCCATCTTGAACACGCGGCGAAAGTTTCGTTGCTCTTGAATCACTGAATTTGTTTCCGCGTACCACCAAATACCTTGCGCTCGCTCTTGCGGTTACGCTATTTTCAGTTAAACTACTGCAGCGCCACCTACAATCTGAGAGGGTGCAGAGGAGAGCCGCTAGATTCGTGACTTGTTGTTACAGCCCTTATGAAAGCGTCACAGAATTGATACATAGATTGGGCTGTGATAGTTTGGAAGACAGACGACGTAGCTTGCGTTCGAATTTATTGGAGAATATGCGAAAAAATTTAAATTTCGAGTGCAATGAAATACTTCTTCCGCCAACCTACTTAGGTCGCAATGGCCGGAGGGATAAGATTAGAGAAATAAGATGGCGTACTAATACTTATATGTATTCCTTCTTTCCTCGCACTATTCGGGATTGGAATGGGCGGGATTAGGATTAGTGCTTAGCACCCTCTGCCACCCACAATGTTTGTGATTTGCAGAGTATGAATGTAGATGTAGATGTAGAATCTCTTGCGCGGGTTTTCAAAAATCGTCAACAGAACTTCCAGTTTCTCTACATTTTGCAATGCATGTTACCTACTTACTTCCATTCGTTGATTTTTTGGCAGCCAAATGGTCAGATTCATGGTTGACACCCTGTATTGTCTGTAGAGAAGAATGGGTCATCATATTTTCGTATAGCTAAATGTTTCACATTTTTCTAGGAGAACTTTTCGGAAAGGGCAGTAATATAATTCACGTGGCGCTAGTACTATTCGACTTGCATAAGTGTTTTTCTTCAAAGTTATTCCTTTATTCGACTCCTCAGCAACAAACTCACTTCTGCGATTTGAGACTATATTTCAAATTTTCTTACGGTTGACATTTTAATCACTGCAGATTAGATCAAAACATTCTTCGCGGCTGTTTGGTCCTACGACAGTAGCAACTACATTCATGTCAACGGAGACAAAAATTTTGCCCGAAACTGAATTTTGGTATCCGGATATCATTATTTTAAAAATATATCATAAAATGTGGCAGAAAATTATAGGAGACGCAATTTTGTAACCAAGTTTCGGTTATCCGAATTGTAATTTAAAAATGCGATACTGTTTAATAACCTTCGTTCAGTTTTATCTCTAATGAAACTCGTTTGTATCCTACGCTATGTACTGTATGTTTGCAATTTTTGCAATTTCACCAAACTCTAATTAACACCGTATCAACACGTTTTATTGACACGATCCTATTACTCGCACGTACAAATGGAATGCTGGTATATAGAACTTATCATATCTAATAAGTAATTTTTACTATACTCGAAAAATTACCGATAGCTAAAGAACGTAGGTAATTCTCATATAAAGTATCATTCCACTTGTGTGTTTTGTAAAGGTAGATTTTAATAGTTATCTTGTCGGCCAATCTTTCTCTTTATTCTCACTTTATTTAGCCATGCATTTTATTTACTGTGTTTTTATGGGCATTACAACCAAAAATTGTAGAGCAAGATGCAAGACAACAGCGAAAAAAGCTTTGGAAATGTAAGAACGAAAATTTTTCCAGCGTATGATTGAAATCTCAACGGACGTAGGCCTGCCGCTGGATTGTATTGAAAAAACAAGATGTTTCGTCGGCTAGCTCCGCCGTTTTTCCTCAGGCGGGAAACCATTCGTAAAGCTATGCTGTCGGTCAGCAGATCAGTACAGACGGTTTCATACACAATACGGCGATGCACCTGTGAAGATTTAATTGCCGCTTTGCAAATATCTACGAACGTGGATGCATTATTTCGACAAACAGCAAATCGATTTTGCCGCAGGTTCAACAGAATATCTCTATATGATTAGCTTTTACAATTTTTTTGTCTTCATTTTTGAAAATCACAATCAAGGCAATGTTGTTGTGTCATGTTTCATTTGCAACTAGATAATTTTGTCACAAACACAACTTTGTATCTGGGTAGGCCAATAAGAATTGTTTGTTTACTTCGAAGAAGGGAAAATGTTGCGTGTCAAGTTTTCAGGTGGTTAAAATATAATGCAGTAATTCGAACCCAAAATGAATTAAATGTGTAATTATTAATTCTTCAATTCCTGCTTTCTCGTCATCCGAAGAATAAAAAACATTTACTAATTTAATCTTGGTACGAGTGATTAGAGTTAGGCTTATTTACTTCAACAATAACAGTTGAACTGTTAAACTGAACAGGTTTGTATCTACGTCGCGTAATACCTTTAAATCATTTAGACTGTCTCTATCAACAATCACCTACACGCAGTAAATCGTTTAATAATTACTAGATTATCTTAAGATTTAAAACATATTTGAGCACAAATTTATATTTTTTTCCATCAGTGACAAATTAGTACAAGAATCTAACACTTAACATTCTGTTTTCGGTGCCGTTTAACTGTTACAGTTTTGAGCACCATTTTGATCCGCCACTTAGATTAAGCTTTATATTTACATTTATTATGTTACCAGTCCAGTAGATGTAGAATATAAATTTTCCCTTACTTTTATTATAATCTTTTAAAAGAAGGCCCTTTTGATCAGAACATTCTTACATATTAAACCACACAACCAGCAAAACTATTTTTCCATATTTGTAACCGAATCTTTTTTTTTCTTTTTAAGTACTGTATGATCAACCTTAGAAAAGCTAACGCAATAAGAAACATGTCATTTAATTAAAACGCCCCTTCCCGAAAGTGGCCTTGAACGGACTACCACGGGAACAGGCCAGCATGCTAAATATGGAACATACGGGACAGGCCTTACTATGATTGTCATCACCCTTCCACCAGCTATAAATTGAGCTGTATACGAGAAGAACTGTAAGAATAAAAACCCAGTGCAACATTTTCACACGTTACTTCGATAATAGCCGGGAGTAAGAGCCCTTTATTCCTATACTAACCGAAGCTGTCAGCTATGTGGCATATTACGCGTGCCAGCAAGCCTCTTCTGTTCCAGGAGACTAAACACTCCCTGTAATCTGGAAATCGAATTCCAGGTAGCGCTTCCCCCCGTTCAAAGCACAAGTGCCGCACAGATACTTCCGAAATTAAAAGCAATTTCGTGAAGGCACCACTCGTTAATTCGCATACCTGAGCTGGTCTTATTGCGTGCTTGTTCACGTCAGAGATCTGACCGGGAAATTTCTGCTGCGTAGTCCCCTCGAGGCATGTTCCTTCCACTGCTGTCATCACCCTCTCGCTTTTCCTAAAAAGAAAGAACGCCTAAGTGGAAAGGGGAAGAATTGGAGATGAAACAGGAGAAGAGGTGAGACCTGCAAACACAAAGAGAAAGAGGAGAGACAGGGTGGAGGACAGGTAAAGTTTCCGATCGGATCGGCAGCAAGTAAGACAGAGGTCCCGTTTGGAACTGTCCCACTCACAACCCCTGTAGATTATTACGTCAGGCGTAGCTCCTCTCTTCCTTTGACAAACAAATCTCAGCGGAAAAAAGTTCCCCTCACAGTAGAGCGAGCAGAAAAATTCCACTCCTCTGATTCACAGAACCGTGCACTGCACAAAGCGATTCGGAATTCTGCCCACAACACACAGAATTCTGTCTTCTTCAAGACTGTTTAACACAAAGTAAATATGAACTAGGAGTAAAAAATTATTGGTTCATTAAATATTAATAGAATAGCAAAGCCTTCGTCTTTTTAAACAAAACTGAACTGAATCTGCCCGCAGAAAGAATACCGATAATGGTATGATACCAAAATGAAGGCTGATATAAAGAAAATCGTGTTGTAGATATTGCTTGTTTTTTAACTGTTCTTGTTTTCCTAACTTCTTTGGAAAAAAGCTAATCTCGCTTGCTTTATATTATTATTTATCTCTGTGCTTGCTTTACTACATCACTAAAGACCTATTGAAGTAATTTCTTTAGGAGCCATAGAAATCATTTAAAAATGCGTTTCAAGTTACCCTCACTGGTACAGACGTGAAATTTTTTTCCACTGAAAGATCAGTTTACGCTCTTTCAACCACGTTAGTCCAGATATGAAGTGAGTTTAGTCCGAATAACATTTTTATAAGTGAATTAGTAATGCAAAAACTTATTAAGATGACAGGAAATTCCTTCCAAATGACACAGCAAAGTCCTATCATTTGATCATTTTCGGTAATTATTGGTAGGCCTAATGCATTGAAATTTGTGCGAAAGTTGTAGCCATGTCGTGGAAGGTAGTAACTTTGGTGGATTTCGTGGAATGGCCTGAAGAAGAAGGCAGCTAGACGTTAGAAGGAACGCGAATAGAGCGTTCAGCCGGCCTCGGTAGCGTAGGGGCTAGAGTGCTAGCTCGAATCCGGCCGCGGGCATGGATGTTAAGTGTTGTGTGTCTGTGTGAATGTCCTGTCCGTCCTGTGGTGTCCACACATAGAAAGATACGATATACACTGGATGACTAATTGTTCACTGGAAGATAAAATATGATCACATTGAGCTGGCTGAATGGCTGTAGCCGCCGAAAGCCATATATATATATATATATATATATATATATATATAAAAATAAAAAAAAAAATTAATAGAGCGTTCACTTTTGAAAAGTTTTCGCGCGAGGAGTCAACGGAAGAGATTATTCAGTTAGTTAATATTATAAACTAAATGCTAAGGTCTTAGGGATTTACTTAAATTTTTCTACAGTATCTGATGAGTTATAAAAGTTTAGATAAGAGATTTGTTCATTTCAGTTGTGTTTGTGATATAAAGGAAGACGTAAATGGCTCAAGGAAATTTTAATGCAGTTATAAGTACCAAAGACCCTGAGTAGACCAAAAGACACTCCGCCCGCAAATCTTATAAGAACAAGTAGTCCACGTCAGTTTTGACGGCGAAGTTTGTTAAGTATGGCTTATAAGTGTGAAAACCAGTGCCATGATTTAAAGGAGAAGATTTACGGCATTTTACCTAGTTGAAGACAATGGTTTTCGGAACTTGTACGTGTTTTTCAGAGTTTCAAGTACGAATTGTTCTGTCTCTCGTGGCTTCTATGCAATCTCATAGCTCAACGATGTTGTGATGTTTGACTGCTTACTCCAGAATCAGCATATTTGGTGAACAGTCGATAATTTACAGATTATCAATTCCATTAATTAAATTGGGTTGGAGTTTATTTCCTTGTAAGGACTGATGACCATATTATAATATCAACACGATACCAGGCGGTAAGAAATCAAGCACTTTGGTTCATAGACAGCAGAATGGTTTGACCAACATGGAGACCAAGCGCAATCAAATCCATCACTTCCCAAACTTGTGGCAGAAAGATGATGGCTTTATTAAAATACAAAACGACCAGCTGATGAAAATTCCATTTATATATGCTGTTTATACTTCAGATACAGCTTCTGAGAGTGTAGAACGGAAATTTCAAGATAGTTGAGAAAACCTCGCAGTGTATCACGATGAAAATCATCTAAAACTCAACTTGTGATTACACCTTTAATCTTCATAATAGAGGAGTAGGAAAACACGTTTTTGTAGTGGAGGAGAGAACAACTTTAATATCTCGCTGAATTAAAATATTTGAAATTTAAATCGAACCCTGTATTATGTCCTCCAAGAGACATTCTCGAGAAGTGAAACGAAAAATCATCGAAAGAAACAACATTATGTGCAAACTGTCCTGCTCAGTTTGGGACCCGCAACCGAAAATGCTGAGCTAGACGGAACTAGCACTTAATTTTTCCATTGCAGGTATATTCAGCACCTGTGTAACCGCTGATCCAAATCTGTAGTCTTGGCCCCCAGTGAATTAACTGGCTGCCTTAGACAAACACAAATCAACAAACCCCACTGTGGCTGAAGAAAGATAGAACAAGATTCAGATAACTTGCATTAGAAACTTGTTCTACGTTGTAACAGCCCTCAAACCTAAACTTTAACTGAAATTTTATTTTATGAAGCATTTGTAGCAAGCTAGAGTGTGATTTAAAATGGTTTTGTATATTTGTCTTGTATTTTACTGTAAAGCACTGTAAACGGATTTTGTTTTCTGAAAAGAAATTATGTAAATACCATTCAATATGTTTAAGGACAAAACTATTGTAGAGAATTACTTAAATGTTTGTAATTTTAGGTATTAAGGTAAACTACGATGTTTAAACGACGATTTATGTTGATAATTTTGTGTTTAAGTATCTTTAATTTTCATTTCCAAGCATTTTGTAATGATTGTAAATGATTATGTATTAATTCTGATTTTTTAAATATATTTTCAATTGTTTAAGTATTGTTAATGTTCGAGAAATATCTGTTGGAAGCCTTTATAGTGTCTTAGAACTTTCGATAGAACTTATATAATGCGATCAGCAGAGACAGAAACAGTTTAGTTTTTCGACAGAGTTTTACAGACTCAGTATACGTCGACCAAGGACCGTTTTGAACGAACAGTTTTGACTGTATAGTCTCTGTAAGAGGTGGTGAATGTAATCGCTGGAGTTGTTTACATGTGTGCAGTATATTTGAAGTTCGATGTGCTTATGAAAATAATACAAGTTAAAATTTGAAACTAGATCGTGGACTAGTTATTTATTATATGTAATTAATACCACGAACAATCTAATAACGTGTTGTAAAATTGTACAGCAAGCTAAGCTCGCCTCAGATTCAACTGAAAATCTGTCCTGAAGTATTTGGAGAACGGAATTGCGTCTCGTAGCCGATTATACCTGCAAGTAAAACTAGAAAATGGTCGCCTACTATCATATTCCATCTGAAGAACTATGAACTGTTTAGGAACAAGAATTTGAAAGTGCAAAAGTTGGGACATTAAAGAGATATACGTACCATACCTAGATCTGTTTTCTGTCCTGTCTAATACGAAAATTGGATTCATCACAGAAAGGCGTGATTATGACATCTGTCAAAGCGCTTAACAGTAGCAGAGTAATATCGTTAAGTTCCAGTGATCTTAAGAAGTTGTGGCTTTACGGCTTGTGGATGTCGAGGTCACAGAGGCGGGAAAGAACTGGGAGGAAGGAACGGAAAGTAATTCGGCCACGATCTTTTGAAGGAACCATCCCAGCATTCACCTGGAGTGATTTGAGGAAACCATGGAGAATCCAAATCTGGATGCCCTAACGAGGATTAGTACCCACGTCCTCCCAAGTGAGGAGCCACAAAGTTAACCACCAAGATCTGTAATCTTATAACGTTGATTCCACAAAATTGGAAGCCGTTTCGCTCGATATGAACACATGGATATCAATAATTTATTGACAGGAAAAATTCAATCACTAAATTCTTAGTATTTAAGTGAATTCGCTTGCAGGTCTTGGTCCTTATCATCTGTAGTTGGCTATCGTGATTTCATAGTAAGTATTGCCTCCTTTCTCTCCTTTTTAACGATTCATTTAAGTGGCAGCTCTAATCTAGGTTCGTCCCTTTTAGCATATAACCCATTCACCACTGATGTTAATACCGTATGCGTAGTAGACACCGAGTAATCCTCGGGCTGACGGAAGTACGAGGGTTCAAATCCCCGTCCGTACATGCAGATCTTGATTTTCCATTGTTTCCCGGAATCACACCAGGCGAATATATCCCCGTATTTAGCAACCCCTACCAAAATCCACTGCTGCTTATAATGACCTCGACATCAACGACTGATAAGACTCAAAGGGAAAAAAAGTCGATTTTAGCAGAAACCTCCGAAGTAGTAGTTGAAAGAATTGAATGTAACCATAAAATGGCAATACGCGGGTGTTTTTTTCTTGTAAATGGTGAATATTTATCTGTTTACCTCAGTATTGGCAATTGATTATTGTGGTTTGGCAAGTGTTCTGCAAACATTGTACCTACAGTAAATTTTGGGGGTTCCGGTGAATTTGTATAGCAAAGTCAGACTGACTAGTATAATTTTTTCATTTAATGTTTATCTACTTTCACTTGTACGTATGATATTTTTCAACTGACACTTCGACCGCCTTCATAACATTTCGAAACGTCTTGTGAGAGATCACTGCACACACGACAGCAAGAATTAGAGCATTCCACTGAAACTATAGCATATCCCATTTTGTTCGCAAACATACTTTGTTATGTTCAACTGTACCGCCACCCACACAATAGTCCGCTTCACTGCAGACTTATCAAATTAGTGGCTCACATATGGTGAACGTTACAAGTATAAGGAAACACAGCTGGCACTGTAACACAAATCAACTGGTAACAGCAAATCTTAACTGGGGACGGACACAGTAGGGATGTAACGGATATCCGCATCCGCAAGTACGGAACTTTAGCGTAAAGTCCTACCTTCCCATCCACAATTTTTAATGCGGATATATAACGTATGTTTTCTTTATACTGAAATTTATGTTATTCTTTTCTCTTAAATCGAGATTCTGCCCATCGTCGATTAACTAAAAACAACCTGTTTTTGTTTTTTGGGGGGTTTTCTCTTACATTCTTGCAATAAAACTAGCAATTAACTGAACGTTGTCATTACCTAAGAGACGAATTTACAACTTTGAACTTGCACGTAAAGTAAAGCGGCCTTTTCACGGTCCAACTTATAGGACATCCGCGTAGAACTACCGTAGGATGCGATCACCCATTCACGATACTTGAAGGGGTCCAAAAATGTTTCCAGCAAACCTATCCACTCGTACTTTCTCGCCGCACACTAGTGTTTCCTCGAATCATGATGCAACGCCATAGTTTATTGGAACGAAAAGACCTGTGTTGGTTGTCTGGGAGTCCAACACGTCCTATGTGTAGTCCTGTAACGCCTCTCACGGCCCATCAAGAGTCCTTTATCGGAAAATTGGTTCATCGTAGGTCCTACAAGTTGGATTGTGAATGCGCCACTATAGCGGTGGAAAGGCGGGTGGCGTGGCCTTGTGCTTGACACTTGAATTAGTTGAGCCGCGAACTCCGCAAAGTTTATATGACAAAGATTGTTTTATAGACTAGTGTGTGGTTACGTAGATAATTTAATTCAAGTGTGAAAACATCCTACGTTTTTTTGTTGTTGAAAGATGGTGCAAAAAAATAAATCAGTAGGCAGTATTATATGGAAATAGACTTATGAAAAAATGTAGAATTTGGTATAAAAAAATATACTTTTTAATTTTATTTTTCCGCTTCCGGAAAAACATCCGCACCCGCTGATGTCAAGCACTGAACATCCGCAAAGATGACCTCCGTTACAACCCTAGTGCACAGTACATTCCCGTTGTAATGTTTACGGTACTTTTTCAGATCAAAGAGCTCTCATGTTGCTAACCGCTACGTCCCACATACTGCCGTAATTAGTCGAGCCCATTCTTTATTTAATTAAGACGCTCTTGTGAGACTCGATAACACCCCAAGCAATTGACACATCTCCGCCACGCAACTGACCAAAATAATCTCACAGCAGAGACAGTCAAACTAACAAGAGTGACATTCTTCAAGCACAAGGTTTCGTATCAAAATCATCTAACTTATTTGTATAAATGTATGCTACATGTTAATCGATAAGTTATGTGCAGTTTCATAAAATCGGTTCATTAATATTTTAGTGTTACACTCACAGACGCGCGGAAGACATACAGACAAAAATTAGAAATTTTATTTCTTTGGCATCTCTTTCATCGTTAGTGGACATTGCAATTACACTTTTTGTTATAAACTTGATTAACTGATACAACGTTTCTACAATTTTATATATATATAAGCAGAGATGGAGACACATTAAAACTTTTTTGGTGAGTTTTATTTTTTAAACATGTATCTTGTTTATTTTTTTGAAAAATCATTACATACAAAAGTTATATCAAAACAGAATAATACGAGTAAGCTCTGGTGTAATATGTTACTAATAGCTGACACATTAGAACTGCTTCTCTTATTTCCTTCTTTCTTCAATACGTAACATCTTTTCTATATCTTTGTTATAACCATCCCAGTTAACAGTATTGAAAAACTGACGTCAATCTGATGCTAATGTAGTTCTCTAGCTATCAAACTGTGACTCGTTTAATAGTGTTTTGAATATATGTAGCCTAAATACTGCTGGAATCTCTCATTCTTAATATCAACATAATAATCTTATAGCTGCTTCTTCTAATGTATATTTCAGTCATTCCGAGTGAGTATTTCTGTATTTTTTGATTTTAGCTCCTAATGACGATATTAGCAAACACAACATTTAGTAGAACCAGTCTTGACCGATGCCTGACTCGAACCGACGACTCCTACAACGCTAGTAACACGTTTCATATCAATACCATTAATATTTATATATCATCCTCTCCGTTACTGAGGATCCCATTTACATACTTCAACTAATAAAATTACAACCATTTCTTCCTTGTTTTCATTGATTCCTATGTTTACGTCTCCTTCAAATCCAACAGTTTCCGTATCTCTTTCAGAGATCCCTTCTTGCTATCCTTCCTTATTGCTAATGTTTTTTAACGTCTCTCCTCAATTTAGCCCATTCTTCTTCAGTAGAATCCACTGTAACTTTTCTAGTTAGCCCTGTCTGAACTTCTGTTTAATTTGAGTTCTTTTAGGTTGTCCATATACATTACTCCGAGTTGTTTCTTTATGATCTTTGCTTCTTTAATTCCAGGTCATAATAAAAACATGCTGTCTTCATTTTTAATATTCCCTTTCGAGTATTCATTATAATTGAAGACTGGTCTCCCAACATTTATTTAAGCGTGACGTAATACAATTTGTATTATTTTGTATGACCTCAGCACGTCTTAAATATCTTCAACTATATATTTTTCTTGTATGATTTTAAGTATTACGTTCTCTATAGCTGAAAGTTCAATGGGAATTTAGAAATCTATTCATCACTTTGTTCTCTCTGCCAATCTAAAATTCTTAATTATACACAGTTTTACTTATGTCTTCCTCCGTCTCTCCCTTAATGCAATTTACGATAACACATTAATTTTGTATTTTACTCACCCATTTCCTACTAAGTGGTGATGTTTACTAATACTAAAGCGTTTTGAAACAAACTTCACTTCTCTTTATTTTTCAGTGGTTGCGTCCCTGAATTTTTCATATAAATTCGCTGCTTTTAAAGGCAGTTTCCGATACCAACATGGGTGAATACTCGCTTCCCAATTCTGGTATCGGGATATCGATTACCAGTAGAGCTGTCTATGAATCTCGTGAAGGAGAAACTGAAATTTTTAGGAAAATGGAAATGTATTCGCATCAAATACGTTGCAAACTTATAAAGTAACGCCAGCAATTCCTTTTTAACGTGTAAAAATGTAACAATTTGGAACAGAGTTTGGTTTAAATTTCTGTCGATCGCAACTTGTATGTAAAAAGCCTCCATTTATTTTGTAGATGACTCTATTTCTCATTGATATCGAGATACATAGAGTCAGAGCCATCCGTACATTCCGCCAGAGTGATCTCGGGACACCATGGTAAAACTAAACCTGTATTATAGGACCGGGAATGACACCCACATAATCCCGAACGCCAAGCCCAAGAGTTAAAACTCATACCGCAGGCGCCGGAGGTAATACATATTCTAAAAATATCATGCTTAATACCAACTTTAATTGAAATTAAAGTCCCATCCAGCTTGTTTAATTTATCTGATTTTGTGTAGTAAACCTGTTCGTTAGTGTAAAACATATGGAATCTTTGAAATTTAACACTTTAAGATATGTGTATACGTCAGTTTACTATTGTATTATAAGTCCTTTAAAATGAGTTTTTTGTGTGTGTGGGTCTGCTAAGCCATGGCGCAAAAACTATAGTATCAATTTAGATAACGTTTTCATAGTTTGAAATATTATTGTCTAGCTTAAAATATGCAAAATATCTGATGACTCAACGCGATCTAGGAACCGAGCAAGAAATTATAATAATTTCTATATGAGAAAAATAGGCGCCACAGATCACTCTGTATTTTATATTCAAGAAATATTCAGAAAAGATCACACTTTGGATTCTATTTTGTTTTTTGACTTCGGTTATTTATTTCTTCAGTTCTTTGATATGTTGAACAGTAAAACAAACGGAATACGTTAAAGAAACGTAATAAGAATAAGTAATATTTAATTTACGTAAACATCTTTGTGGTTTGAGGTATACCAAAGATCATACTACTATACTATTCTTTCGATTCTGGTAGGCAAAATAAATAAGAAGAGAATAATATTTAATTTATTTAATTCAATAATATTATAAAGATTTCAGATGGAAAACTCGTGTTTTTGCAAACTATTGTTGTTTTTATTTTATTCGATGGTGGGCTAATATTTCTATCAACCTAGTTACTAACACAGAAAAACAAAATTAAAACCATATTAATAGGATGTGTCCTGTTATTGAATAACGGCTTGCTATGCGTAAACTTGAGTCCTCCTTACGTATTTCCTTTATACAATCGCATAACCAGCTCATTCGTATCAAAAATCCTAATTTCAACAATATGTGTACGATGCACCGTATACGGGCGTAGGTAGTTACAGGGGGTGGCTTACCCCTCCATGTATGTGTTCAGTGCTATGAGTTCTATGTTCTAAATCCGACAGAAGAGATAGGGTTCTTTTCCTTTTGGGCTTTACGTCTGATTGTCGTCTAGAAAACGAGAGGCGGGAAAATATGGGGGCAGGGCAAATAATCGGAAGGAATTATCTCCTTTTGTGGGAAATATTCCGCTATTTCCTTGGAGTGATAATGGAAAACCGTAAACTGGGTGACCGAAATTTGATTTAAATCTGAACTCTCCCGAAGCTAAGGCACGAGCATCATCAAGTCTGCTTTTCCGAAAGAAAACAGGGGTTGCTGTGGATAACGTTCTAATCAGAAAGTGCAACCTCCATCAATAACGTTCTATTTACTCAATCGATATTCACAGGGCAGAGGAACATTAATGTAAAACATAAGTGATTGTCAGTTTCGGCTACGTATAATTTAGTTGCGTTATAATGCGATTTTTCCCCCTCCAATTAGAGCTATTATTTGTCCAGGTACCTAATGTGAATCAAGAGTGAGGAAGGCAGAAGACCATACCGTAGGTATAAATAACTATATTTGTTAGATATGATGAGTTTATCCTAAGGACGGATGTTGCCATCTGTCTGAAAAACACGTGGCTTGTGATCTGTGAAGTGTATTTTTTAATATTTGTCAAATCAGTAGCTTAAGAGCGTTTGGGGTCTGTTCCAGCATTAATCTAGGTGAATGCTGGGAATCAACCCACGGGACAACCACTTTGCGTGGTAGGTGAGCGGATTACGCTCTGGTCTCGCATTTGGGAGGACGCCGGTTTGAATCCCCGTGAATGCCGAAATTCTTCCTTCGAAAGAACATGGCCGAATTCCTTCCCGTTCATTGTTCCCAGTTACTTCCCGCCTCTAATGGCCTCGAAGTCGACGAGGCGTGAAGCCAAAAGCAAAAAAACAGGGCAATTGCTGTACCTCCCCAATCCAGTGTGGTGGTGCCTTAACGCATACAGACTAGTGATGTGCCGGATATCCGTATCCGTGTCCGCGGATATCCGAGGGGGAAAAAAGATCTGTATCCGTATTCGCATCCGTTACTTTTTTAGCGGATCTTTACCGGATCTTTTGTAACGAATTTCATCAAGCATATATATAAAATTTTAAAGAAAGCTAGCAATGAAATACTATTAACTTCAATTCAAATTACTTTTAATTTGTTAAAATCTCATATCTGGCACATTTATATTGCAAACTTAATTATTTAAACATTTATTTTACTAGGTTACCAAAGGTAACTTACCACTGTACCAAATTTAAGGTATTATTTTAACTATATTTAATATGAGAGCAGACCTCTAATCTTTGTGATTTGCTAGCTGAAATTGTTATTATGTTACTGTTAAAGTCTTTACATCAGATAAAACAATAACTTTTACAGAAACTTAAAAAAAATGTTATATATAAATTAAGTTTGGTAAATTGTACTTCAAAAAGAGTAACTTCAAAGCTTTGAAAGTCATTTACGATGAGGATCGTAAATAATTCCAACTGCACTCAAAAACTGCTCACTTGGAATACTTTTTGCAGGTGATGATAAATATGTGACCCCTGTGTCACAGACCTCCAAATTTTTACTATTATTGCTAACAGCGTTTTTAACATCTAGATGCAGCTGATTTGCTGTACACTCAATATTATCTACGTCAGATACAGTGCAGGCACGCTTCATGTTGGATCCCCCATTTCCTACCATAAAGTGCACACTCTGTTTGGGATTCCCTACTCTTCAAACATACTTTGAAATATTGCTGAAATCTCCGCTTTTAAAATGATATTTTTTCTTAAAAAATATTCTGTAATGTTAAGGATAACAATGAAACACCTGACCAAAAAGCCTACCGGATATATGATGCGAAGAAAACTTTCTCAAAATCCTGCAACATGTTCTTTATTTTCGATCGTAAAGTTCGCTACAAATAAATTATATAAAATATTTCCTTTCCTTTCAGCACATAATTTGCAACAACATGATCCATCAATCGTCGGAACCCAAAATCATCTACTTGTTGAGAAGGTAATCAAGATAGAGCTATCATTTCTGCAATTAAATAGTTAATTTTTATTTTGCAATGTTCCACATTTTAATTTTTTCTATGTATTCCTTAAAAATCTTTTTCTATATTCTCCTTTTACCGTTTTTAAAAGATGTTCCCTGCTGAACGTTTTTGCCGGCAATTTTTTTAGCGGAGACTTCTTTGAAGAGCAACTCATATTCTTGTGGGTGTTTCGTCTGAAGGTGATATTTTAACAAGTTGTATCTTCATGTCAATACAGTCTTTCACAAATTTTGTATTTAGCAGACTCGTCATCTACTATCGTAAAATATTTCCGTATTACACTACTATACTATTTTTGTAGAAATTGTTTTTATTTTAATTTAACTTACACAAGCGTATATAATCTACGCTATCTTAAATTATAAACATAAACACGTACAGTGCAAGGTCAAAACACGTAGCGTATGCTGGATGTTCGTTGATAATAGATCGTAGCTGACGACTTTTTCACTGTCGGTCCAAGTTGAGAAAGTTGAGATCCGTATCCGTATTCGTATTCGCGGATCTAGACACTAATGATCCGTATCAGTATCCGCAGATATACATTTTTAACGATCCGGCACATCACTAATACAGACAGACTGGTGGCTAATGTTACTACACCAAGTATACATGTCTACCAAGTGATTACGCGATGAAGTTACAAACTTTCAAGGATGATAGAGATGGGTAAATTTAAGTTTGAGGTAAGAAACCGAGTAAAAAGTTTTAAGCGAAAATCTACTGAAGTTCTGCTTTAGCCTTAAGCGTCGCTCAAAATAATGGCCCCAACTTCCGAACCATAATCATGACGTACTTAATACTCCTCGATACCCTCAGATAATTTCCCCTGTTGATGGACCAGTAACGGAGCACGTACGAGTAACTTGATGTCAGAGAGACCGAAAAACCTATGTCTACTGTACACTACTAATGAATTCCATTCACCTGTAAAAGCTGTTACATTTACAACAGTTGTCCAAATGGCGTCCCCAGCGTTAATGGAGGCACGTCGTCGGCGCCTGGTGTCGTTTGAATGTTGTATGCAGCGATAACTCTTTAATTCCTACAGGTATCTCCCACGCAAGACTTTTCATATGTCTCCACAAGGAGAAATCAAGTTGGGTGAGATAAGGTGATCGTGCTGGCTGCTGGGCAGGACCTCTTCTGCCTATCCACTTTTCAGGGAATATCTGATCCAGGTGTTCACGAACTCTCACCTCAAAGTCAGGATGGCCCCATTGCTCAAACTACATTTGTTAATGAATAACAAGTGGGATATTTTCCTGGAACCTGGATAGTATATCTCTGATAAACACTGTGTACACTGGTGCATTTAAGTAGTCAGTAGCATCACTACGATTTTCGCTTATAACTATCAACTCAGTAGTTTCCGAGCCAGGGTCCCTTGCCTCAAATTGACACAGTTACCCTTTCCATCACCCCTGAAAGTTTGTATTTCGTGACGTGTGCTCATGGTAACCTGTCTCCTCTTACTGAATGAGTTTCATCCTTCCAACATCTGAAAATACGGCCGTGCGCCAGAGAATGCAGGACAACACGCCAATCTTCATCAGATTATGGGATTATCTGCGGCAGCTTGCACTGGCGCCAAATTGAAACTCTGTTCGGAACATCGCACGGCCGTTTGGGACCCGGATTGAATCGGCTGTCAGTTACATCATCGAGTGGTAAATTTCATTAAACATGTCGACTGCAGAGTAAAGCCGACTGTCGGGCTTTAACGAGATTATAGACGCTAGTGGTTTGGCTGGCAGCGCCAATGTTTGTACTGTGGCAGCGGGGGCAAGCTGTGGACAGCGAAAATCACTGATTGAGGGGTGCACAGCCCTCACTCGCCGCTCGATAACTCGAACCGCACAGCCAGGAAGCCGGCCACCAGCGATTTTTTCTCTTTTTTAACTCTGTGATTTTTTTCCACGCTCCGCTCACATATTCCGACATTTTTTTTCCGGCACGGGAACTCCAGCGCGAGTTGGCAGATTCGTTTGCGCCTCTGTACGTTGCGCCGGTCTGAAATTCACAATTTTGACACAATAGTCGATACAGGCGTCCATTCTTTCGTGCGTCATATTTTTTTCTCATTCAATATAAGATTTTGTTTTCAGCCCGCTGGTTGTGGAAGTACAGTGGACGTAAAAGACAGATGCCTAATCGTTTTTACACTTCACTGGATTGTTGTCGGCATCTCATTCAAACGGCTGAGAAATTTAACTGGCAGAAAATACCATGTTACTGCTGAAAAAACTAAGCAGTGCCCCTACGGGAGAGAAACACTTTCCCAAATAGCAGAATTCAAATTTTTTAAGCAACTCGCTCCCTCTTTTTTATTATGTTATTTGTTATGGCGTAATTTTTTGGTGAAATTTCCACATTGAAAAAATAGATATCCATAAAACAGAAATGAGCTAGAATGGTGTGTGGGGTGAAACTAAGAACTTCTTGCAAATAAGTAAAGATTTCTTCAGGAAGCTCTGTATGCTATTTAGTAAATACTATAGCAATATACTATGTGCATTTTGTTAAATCAAATTCGCAAGTACACAATTTCAATAAGAGAAACAGAAATAACCTACAAATCAGTCAAAGTGATGTTAATTATTTTTATTACATGTTTTGTAAAATTACTAAGAGTATAAATCAGTGGACAGGTAATCGACACATATTTAACAAAAAACTATTTTGAAAAAAAAAGTATTGTAGTGGCTGAACGGTAACGTTCTGGCCTGGCTTTAGATAGAAGGCAAGTTGGAATTCCCGTCGGGCCATTCAGATTTCGGTTTTCTATTGTTTCCCGAAATCCATACCTGTCCCAACCGATCCTTCAAAAGACTATGTTCGAATTCCTTTCCATTCCATGTAACCAGTCCTTTCGCGCGTCTAACGCGATGAAGCGTAAAAAATGAAAATAAAAAATATTGTGGCAATTGCTTATGTACTAGCCAAGGTACCTGATATATGCTGTCGATTTTAATGTATATATTCGTGTGTTCGTAACAAATAGTATTTTTCACTATAATTGTTGTGAAACATGTATGTATACGTATGCACATTCTCTATGATATATTACATGTTGCGGAGATCTCTCCCTAACAGGGACCTTTGGATAAGAATAGAAATCCCTAAAATTAATTTAATTTCACGGTTCCATGTTCACAGAAACGACATTTCTGTCCCACTTTTCCAGATAAATGATGATTAAGCGAAGTAAATTAGATGCATTACTGGTTTAACGTTGTGACGCTAATACCCGTTGATTTGATGAGTTGAGTGTGTCTTCCGACTGTTAAATAGAATTTGACGAACACGGATATAAAACGAATATCTGAATTGGAAGAAATGTTCTACCACAGCCAACATTATTAGCTCCTCATATAAGGAGCATTGGTAACATTAAACGTGCAAACCGTAACAATGTACAGCGAAAATCTTTGCATGTTTCACTAAAATTTTAAGTTCCTTTTAAACCTTTCAGGTAAAGCAGTAAACTGAATATGCATTAAAGGGCACATGCAATCTTATATTTTGAATGACTTAAGCCCAGCTTAATAAATTACAACACTTAAGACCTGACAGAAAAAAAGAGAAATAAATAATTAATAGACATTTTCTACACACAAGTAATAACAAATTTGTGAAGTAATGACGGTATGTCGTTAGTATAATTTCTTAAACAATATTAACAATAGCTGAAAGCAGAGATAATAGTATGAAATTTTACGAATATAGTGCGATATATTGCACTAAGTTTCTTGGTATGAATAGAAAGAGCGCTAAGTGAGAAGATATGCGAATTCATTTAATTTGCTTACTTCTGTATTTTTTAAATATTTTTTAATTGTATGGTGTAATATAATCATTCCAACGAATAGGTATTTAATATTATGGTGTGACATATAACCAAATTAAAATGATTTATCAGGGCAATGCAACAGAGCATACATTACGCTGCTTAGCGTAATATTTTCAAGGTATGGGAATCACTTACTGCAGAGCCTGTTACGGCGAACTCTCCATTCAGACTTGAACGACAAGCGACACGAACACACACAATATGGGGGGGGGGTCGGCTGCAGTTCTGTGCGTGGACAGTGTGACGTGTGACAGTTACCTAGAACTCTTATAGCACTAAGCTGGCGTGACCAGTTACAGATACGTGACAACGTCAAGACACGCCAAATTAGAGATGCTGTGAACGCTCACTGCGAAAGATGGAAAACCGAATGGACACGGAAAAAGTACGGCAGTTTCCGAAGAAATCCTTCAATCCCGTCAAAGTAAAGATGTGCTGAATCTTAGTGCATAGGTGGGGCGAATATTTTTCCAATAGCGTTTTAGTTTATAAAATTATTATTATTTTATGTATAATGTTGTTTCATGTCCACCTATGGGAAGAGAGGCGGGAACTCCTATAACGATGATTCGACCCCTAAAAATCAGCCAAGGAAGAGGAGGAGCGACCCGAGGTTTTAAAAGGTGTCGAGAGAAGCTCCTCGAGGTCTTTTTGGTCTCACTGACTCCTGTTTACACTTGTGCTTGGGCGATCGGATATATGTCAGATAAAGAATCTTTATTTTGAGTCACAAGGTGACATAAATTCACTGTGGGATCGGATGTTGCTGACTACGTCAATGCCTACCAGACGGTAAAAGACAAACTTTGCATAAATTGCTAATATGGTGTTTGCACTAAAGACCTTCATAGTTGCCCAAACTAACTCTCTGAGCTGAGAAGTCCGCACTATAAGAATCCTCACTCTCCGATATAGAAACTGAGAAATTAGCCTTGAAATTTTTAGAAGTTTGATTCAGTATCTTTTGCGAAAGAAACAGAGGACATTAACTTTTAACGAGTGATTTCATTACGTGTCATGCTGAAAAATGTAAATTATTATTTTGTAACAGAAAATCATAACGGGTTTATCTTGTATGTTAGTTATTTAATTTTCGTGACCATTAATGTAGAGCAAAGGTGTTGTTTGTGTATAAGTTTTGATTGGTTTGTTATTATTAAATTTAAATACACCTCATGTGTGTAGGCCATTTGTCAAAAGAATATATGTCAGGTTATGACTTTATTATTCCTGCTAATGATTAGTAAGTCATTTCGGGCACCCTTCTCAATCCACAGTATAAATAATCATATAAATTTTGGTAAATTTAAATAATAATTAGTTACCTTTTATTACGGCGGTATACCGTACCGTTTAAGTAGTAAACAAACTGTTTATTTGGACAAAAAACTTTCATGTTCTTAAAGTATTTAACTACAAACCAAAATAAATCCAGCGAGATGTAAATCCTTGCCGCTAAATGAACCAATCTATCAACACAATGGCTACGGATTCAACTTGAAACTTTTAACAGTTTGTTGAATCAACGTGGCAACAAATACAAATTGTCATACTTATTTGTAAGTACTATATTTGGGTGCAATAACAAAAAGCGTGACAGCTTCTGAAATGAGCAGTTGCATTTTAATGATAACAAATTTCTATTATTTTAGTTTCACTAGAATTATTTGTGACTAATTTGGAAGACTTTATTTGTTTCAATCACAAATTCAATATTCCTTACCGAAAAAACAAATAATTTTCGATACATTTATTAATTGAAGAACTTGATTGAATTCAGGACTCCAGCTATGTTTTAGAACATTATGTGAGGAGCTGTACACAAATAATCCCTGGAGAATTATTTTCATAGTTTTACAGGACAATTGAAGTCTTCACAAGTCACAGCACATGAGGATATACCAGTGTAGCGCGTAGAATGTCAATTATTATTACGCCATTCGTGTTTCTGCGTTGGTGAACTTCGGAACCCTGATGCCCCCAATGTCCATCTTTATAAGTATTTGCCATATTTACCAGCACCAAATGTGGTCACTCATTTGTTCTTCCCTATCCTGTAGAAGGTGTAAATATATATTTCTTCCACTCAGAAAATTAAATCAGCCTATATTTCTCAATTCAGGAACAAAAATAATATTTTGCGTCTCTGTCAACTAGAAGCAGAGCCCGAGGTTTATACCGAGGGATGTGGATTTTTCATAAAACTGCCTGCGAAGCACAAGAGGTTCCTTGCGACATGTTTTCCACTGAGGTAGAATTCTGTTACTCTCGTCTTGCTAGCTCTTTCCTTTTCATTACAAATCCTATTACATTTGTCTCGAGAACAGAATACGACGCCAATTAGTAGGGAATAGCATAGACATTCGTATCACTTCACAGTTTAAGCAAAAAAGCCGAAGCATATGTTGTCTCAGGAGACATTTGCATTTTAAAGCTACCTACGTTAAGGTGAATCGCTACAGAGTGAATGTGTCTGTCCTTTGTTCTCAAGCAGTCTAAGGAAGAGATATGCGTAGTTTAATACGCTTGGAACAGTTCGCATTTCTTTCGCCTCGTATTCCATACAGAGAATGTAAGTGATTTGATAGCACAGTCCGACCAAGTGTTCTTGTATAATTAATCTGTTATTTATATTGGAAGACTTAAATGAACGAAAAAAAATCAATCTGACCTTTTTTAAAACTACAAGAATTGTTGGAGGTGATTTGTTTGTTCGTAGACAATCGTTAACTTCCTGCACATTTTATCTTTTTACATGAATCAAACGTATTAATGCTCTCTTCATTGCTGCATACGTACCTGCGGTTGAAGAGGCTCCCATTAATTCAACATAGGTGGATGGGATACGCCTAAATTTCAACTAATATCTTATTTCAAAGGAGGGAGGAGTGGGGGCTCAATGAATATCTCATCTCAACTTTATCTCACGTCAACTTTTTATTTCTGAAAAAAAACTTCAAAATTGCGAGGATGGGGAGTCCCACCAAACCCCAACAAGGGGGATGGAGTCCCAAAATTTGAAAAAAAAGGACACACATAATTAGTAGACGTTCCTTTATAAGGCACAAAACAAAACAATTAATGGCTTCTTGGAGCAACATGTGTGTAACAGTACTTAAATGAGGCAAATTACAAATTGCAGAAATAACATATCTTCTTTCTACTCCATAATACTGAACAATTGCGTTGTTTAAGAGGAGAGCATTACTTGGCCTTGAGTTAGTTTGGCTGCTATTGTTCAGTTTCTCTCGGAGAGGTATGGATCGTGTCAGTGTCTCCTTTACACGCGTCCTGTGTGTACAGCACAGCAGACAACACGTTTGTGGAAGCTGTCGCGACACGAGTTGGAGTGGGGCAGCTGCGGTTTAACATGTCGGCAGAACAAAGGCTGCGGAAGCTCTGTATGTGTTTTGTTCACTGCACGTGGCGGGCGATGTGAGCTAACCACGTGATACTGCTCAACTGGGCAGTTCACACTGAGGCAGGTATCGTCTCCCATCAACAGACTATATTCAATGTCCACCTATACTATCGAACTAATAAAATAAACCTATAAAATTAACAAGAAAGATAAACAACAAGTTGGATTCGAGACGCCAAGAAAGATTTGAAAAGAAATAAGATAAGAGAAGGGGAAAATATGAAAAGAGAGATATTTAGAAAAAAGGTATTAAGTATGGAAAGATTCCAAGGAAGATAATGAAAGAAATCCGATTTGAAGTGGTCTGTGGAGAGAAGAAAGAAACACCGTGAAATAATTGTACTAAACGGAAGAAAAAACAATAAAGGATGAAGAACTAAAATTGTCTCGGGGCTCTAACATATACCTCATAGGAAAAAGGAAGATAAATCTTCGGTAATGAAAATATTGTACCACAAATATATATTAATTTAGATGCCACATTTTGCTAAACTTGAATTTTCTTTGTTGTACTGAAAGGAATGTGTTAATTAATGCATAACTGATTGATAAGCTAGATGGGAAAAGTGAGTAAAGCTGAAACGGTAAAAAGGGTGGTGAGAGGACGAAACTACTTCAAGTCGTAACAGGAAGAAAGAAGCACTCGATGAGAGGAGAGTGCATGTTAACAGACGTCTTGGAAGGACTAGTTTGTAAGAGGAGAATGAGAGTTAGAAGGGGGTACAAAGTCATAGATGAAATCAGAGGAAACGGAAACTGCATGGACATGAAGAGGAGTGCAGAAACCGGAGAGCATGGAGATCAGGCCTTAAGGAAGAACACTAATGATGATTTCTGTTATTGAAATATGCAACACTGACCGAAATAAAAATTCCCATCTAATCACAGTTTCATCATTTATCAATTAATCAGGGATTGAATCTGTTGAATCCTATATATTTCTTACTATACTTTAAGGAAATTTTTATTTGTACCTGCGTGGCTCATAATTAGAGCGAGTAACTGGTCCCCAGTGTAGCGGCCTTCTGTGTCATAACAAATACACAACTGTTGAGAATTACGAGCTGTAAACGACTCCAGTGGGTAAGTGGCTATGCAGTGTGACTATAACTCTCCCATTAATTCCATTTGCGCAGAGAGCCATAGGCTTACTCCTACGTTATTCTAAAAGCCTTCGTGTAAATAAACAAAGCTGCTGGTCTTGTGAGAAATTCCTCATGGAGCTTATGTAATAAGAAACTACAGAATGGAACATGCCAAATTCGAGTGCATTACTTCTTCTCCGTAAGCACATCGTATATTTTTGAGTAGCTGAATGTATTCCATCTAGGGATATTCACTAAACATCGATGCATCGTATCCATCCGATGTATACCATACGATACTTCGGTTGGATTCGATGTTTTGACAAAGAATTTTTCTATTCGACGCATCGATTTTTTATAAAAAAAATCGATTAAAAAAAAAACTACCTCTGGCTAATAATGAAAAAAATTATAGAAATAAATGTTAAGATTACTAAATTTATTCAAGATTAAATTAAATTATTTCAATATAAAATAACTTTCATTAACAGGTGGTGATACCTGTGAGCAGTTAATGGGACGTAACAACAGTGAAGATGGATTTCTCTTGAGGTTGGCTATCCTGTCCGTACGAGTGAATTAATGAAATCGGTTTCTTAGGTTCACTCCTAATGTTAGCTGTGAATCGGGATAAGGTATTATTATTACTCTAAAACAACTAAGTGTTACCTGATACTACTCAATATTTAGATATAAACCGGGTTGGGGCAGCATCTGATTGACTATTGTCGGAACTTCTGAATCGCATCCAAAAGTTTATTTTCGAAGGCTGCTCAAATAGTCAATCAGCAAAAGGAACACAATGAAAATAAGGCCATTGAGTAAACTTTCGTTTCTGCAAAGTTTGCCTAAACACCAATGGTGTTAAGAGGTTAAAGACTAAAATTAATATTTTTAGGCATCTTTAGACTTTACTATGTCTGGTTTTTTTATTGCAATGGTCTGGTATCGTAATAAAATATTTATGTTACTTTGCAGTCTCCGTTTCACTCACGAAGCTCTACCTCACTCATACAACACTATTTAACCAACACACAAGATAATAAAATTAATTTTATAATGTTGGGTGAAAGGTAATGCTCTGGCCTCGCTTTCGGGACGAGGACGAGGGTTCGAACCCCAGTCCGGGCATCCAGATTTGAGTTTTCCATGGCTCCCCCAAACCATTCCAGGTGAATGTTTCAAAAGGCCTTTGCTGAATTCCTTCCCGTTCCTTGTTCCCAGTCCTTTTCCGCCTATAATTACCTCGACGTTGACGAGCCGTAATGCCATAAACAAAAAAAGCATAAAATTAAATACATCACTATAGCTACAGCACTACACTGCTGGTATAGTGTTACTCTGTGTTCATACGGACCACACGAAAGACAACGAACAACCTGCGTTCAACTGGAAATGGTGAATATCACACTAGTGTCACATTTTCTCTTTGCGATTTTAAAGGAATAGGTAAGAGATAAATAAAACGACGTTTGCCGACGAATATTGTTGGTTTGTATTTGATGAGCCAAGAAAAACATAAAAGTATTCAGTGTTGAAAAAACATCAATGTTTTTAACCGATGCATCGAAAAACATCGATGCAGGGTTCCGATGTTTACATCGAATAAAAACATCGATGTTCTTTCTAAGAGGACACCCCTAATTCCATCTAGTTTAGATAGTTATCGACCTATATAGCCAAACATTTCCAGCCATTTCCGTTAATGAATGTTTCTGTGACTCTTTTGAATGGTGGGCAGCCATGTTTTTGTTAAATTACATTAAGTAAAATAGAGTTTCAACCAGACTTACTTCCCTGGGTTTCTCTTATAAGATTTCTACGCTGGGGATACCATCTATTTCCACGTTATTCGATGTTCTAATAAACCTGAGACGATTCGGCTGTTCGCAGCAATAAAGACTCTCCACTACGGCCGAAGAATGCAATTAACCAGCAGATATCTCATTCTAATGTTTATTTGGGAGTCGCGCTGGATTTTTCTTGTTGGCGGAGGTAGTAGGGTGATAAACGCGAGGTAAGGTCGTTATGAAATTCATTTGTGTGATGTTCCTCAAGGCAGCGCCGACCCGTTTCGTGCCTTTAATAAACGACATTGGCCGACCGGGCATGAATTTTAAGTTGGAAACTGTTGTAAAGGTGCAAATTCTTATGAAGTAAACGAAATTCATTTTACTGCAAAGGCTACGCTGTTTGCAGCTGAAAAAAAGGGCCTCTTTCTGAGCCTCATTAAGCGAAAAAAGTCTTTTGAAATGTGAAACAGTGCACGTTCGTTCTTTCCGCCCTGGTTTGCATAACTAAAGCTGCTTTACAGCCAATAAGGATTCACATTTACAGTCGGTGTTATTCCACAAAGGTAATAAACAAGAGCGAAAACTGAAGCAAACTTATCGTTTAATCAAGTTAGTCGCAAAAGTTTCTATCAACGTCTAGTCAGTAGGTACAAACACGATAGTGAGGAGGCAGATTTTCATTACGGAATTCAAAAGAATTTGGCGAGGTTCTAAAGCCGCTCTCATTATACTCAATTTCAACTGATGTAAATTTAAACCATCCAGTTGCACCATTTGATAACATCACACCGAGAGTGGTGGTGTAACGGTTAGCGTTCTGGCGTCGCATTCGGGAGGACGGCTGTTCGAATCCCCGTCCGGGCATCCAGATTTGGGTTTTCAATGGTTTACCCAAATCACTCCAAGTGAATACCGGGATTCTTCCTTCAAATGGCCATGGCCGAATACCTTCCCATTCCTTGCCCCCCATCCTTTCCCGTCTCTAAAGACCTCGCTGTTAAGAAACGTTGAGCAGTTAAAACAAAAATTACAAAAAAACTACAACAATTCAGAAACAAGTGGTAGCCTATCACAGTATAGAGATGCATCAAAATTTATGAAACTTAATATTTGACCGCTACTTCATATTCAACTACGTTGGAAAGAGCTACTTTAAAAAATGATGGTAGAGTCCGTAGTATGAATTTTGTGGATCTGGTTTCAGATTCATCCTTGAGAACACTCCCCACCAACGAGAAATAAGAGAGGGTGAAGCACCTTTCACTCATTCGAATCAGTGGACGTTCTTAATTATATCAGAATTAAATTGCTAGCTTCTTTCATACGACACTGAGTTTCCGCTTAACGTAATAAAAACACAGATGCGCTTTAACCCTGTGGTGATTCTTTTCATCTGTTACGCCTTTCAACGTAAGATTTTTTAAAATATTTATTTCACCTATGACAACATCTTTACGAACAAATTCGCGATCAATGGATGGCTTTTCTGGTAAACTGCCTTAGCAGTAGCTGGAATAACAACAGCCTAATGGCAGTAATATGAAGCAGTTTGATACTGTAGAAAAACCTGTCGGGATGCTAGCCGAGTCAAAGTAAAGTTGACTGGCGACGTTTCGAGAACGTCAGCCCTTCTCCCATTTTCAAGCTTGACAATGCTTTACAATGGGAGCAGTGTTGACTCTCGAAACGTTGCCAGTCAACTTTACTTTGACTCGGCTAGCATCGCGACAGGTTTTTCTACAGTATTACCGCCGCGAAAATGTACATCGTTATCCAGCATGATACTATTCGTTAATAAAATTACTGTCAGTCGGTACTAAGTGAACTGCAGCAATTTTAATTCAAATTTCACTCCTTTATTCGAGTGTTCAGCTGCGTTTACCCGATAACGCTCTGGCCTCGCATTCGGGAGGACGTGTGTTCGATTTCTCGTCCGGATATCCAGATTGGGAATTTCCGTTATTTCCCCAAATCACTCCAAGTGAATGCTGGGATGCTTCCTTTATAAGGCTACGACCAAATTCCTTCCCGTTCCTGTCCCCCATCCTTTAACGCCTCTAATCACCTCAACGAAGCTTCTAGGATGAATTACAGTTTATTCGTCAAGATTTATTTTCATGATTAATTGACTTTCGGGTTATGCCGCGTTGTTTATTTCATTACCTGAGCTTTCGGCTGGTATCCTCCAGCCTTCGTCAGAGATACTGTTTATGTTGACATAGCAACGAGCGCCAAGCATCGCAGAGTAAAAGGCCGCTATCTTCGTTAATGTTGATAGTATTTTTTAAAATTTCTGCTGCCTCTTTCACCCGTCGGGGCCACCACAGTAGCCTCGTTTCTTGAAATTTTATTTCATGCACGGTATTAATAGCATGGCGGACTACGGCGGATTTGTCGCTGTTGTTATATTTGTAGTGGCGGATGTGTTCTTTAAGTCTCTCCGCCACAGTGCGACCTGTCTCGCCGATATAAACACTGCCAGATAACGGCCTTTTACTCTGCGATGCTTGGCGCTCGTTGCTATGTCAACATAAACTATCTCTGACGAAGGCTGGAGGATACCAGCCGAAAGCTCAGGTAATGAAATAAACAACGCGGCATAACCCGAAATTCAATTAATCATGAACAAAGATGGCCGTGGAAGTCTGAGGAAAGATTTATTTTGTTTGTCATCGAAAACAAATCAACCGTCCGTTCACCAGAGGTAATACGTTCTTGGGTCCGTACCATTGTAGTGATTGAGAACAAGTCAGTATCCAGGATGGGCGAGCATTAAAGCGCTAAGCAATGGTAGTGTGCTACGACCTGGAGAAGTAGCAGGCCGATCAGCAAATCGAGAGTTGCCAAGCGCTAGTAATTACTGCAAGCTGGTAAAATGACTTCAGCAGATTAAAGAGGGGTTTTGACCTCTCCACGCAATGCTAATAGGAAGGGGAAGAATCTATTTAAATCCTGTGGGCAGTTGCAGCGGTGTCTGTCTGTCAACGTACCACATCAACGCGGACGCCGAGGGTGCCCAGAAAAGAACATGATGCCAAACGTCTGACACAAAGGTGGGCTCTACTGAGATAGCGTGATGAGGACAATCAGATGGTGAAGCATGTGGGTCTAGTCTGGTAGAGATGTAATCGATATTCCAGTTAGTTTGGGTTGCGAGGCGCCCGTAAGGTAGATGCTTGTCCTTCACCAGATAAACACGTTACCACTTTATCATGAAGCCAAATAAACATTGTATATATTCATGTATGTCATCAGTTCACTTCTCATGTAAATAAACTTGTAAATATGTAATTGCCGTTTACCGTAATTTATTCTGGCATTCTCAGCCATTTCTGTATTAATATCTGAATGTTCTGTTCCATACAACCTGTCAGATGTAGTGGGGACCTATGATGAATATTCACATCAGAACCATGGTCCACTTCTAGACTCGACCCCTATACACAGCTCCAGTAGTAGCATATCCTGTCCGCTATTGCCGAACGACTGACAGGGTCACTACACCATGGATGTTATTTTCTTTCTTGTTTGTCAGGTGTGGCGTTTTGCATGGTTATGCGAAATAATGTCCATACTTCACTCTGACCGTAGCCTCCGTATCTGTTTATGTACGATGGATGTTT
>JARYHS010010477.1:0-12366 GCA_031002005.1 Vandiemenella viatica
TGGAAATTGTCACTAAATATAAGTATCTGCTCACCCAGCCTGAGAATAACCGTAACAAATTAGCCTCACTAACCGTCAATACTTATTGTCATTTATTATTTAACAAAAACGTGAGTCCAAATGTTAGGATTTTATTAATTCAGACGAGTTTCACCTTACGTGATGTATTATCATCGATTCCAATGATTACTGTTAAATGTATATAAATTTTGCACCGACAGGATTTTATTAATGTGACTGAAATTGCATTTGTATTTAAGTAGTAATGAGTCTTAGTCTACGCCGTGAATGGTTTCCTAACACTAGTCGCAAAAAGATTTAACTTAATGGCAATCATGGCTGAATGTCGATGTCAAGGATGCTAATAATATTTTACCTACCGAGCGTGGTGGGTGAACGGTTAACGTTCAGGCCTCGCATTCGGGAGGACGCGGTTTCGAATCCCCGTCCGGGCATCCAGAGTTTGGTTTTCCATGGTTTCCCCAAATCACTCCAGGCGAATGCCGGAATGCTTTCTTCAAAAGGCCATGGCCGAATTCCTTCCCGTTCCTTGTTCCCAGTCCCATCCCGCCTCTAATGACCTTAGCCGTAGACGAGGCGTAAAGCCATAAGTAAAAAAAAATCACTACTGAGGAAAATGCGAAGAGAAACACAACATATGAGTGTTAACCTCCCGAATATGAGACATTCAGATCCTTCAATAAGTAATGTCATAACTGCCTAGATTCATAAATCCAGGATTAAATGAGTACGTAAAACTTAATCTTCACTTGCTTTTCCAAGAAATTTTCAGGTCGTGGTTTCTGTGTACTAAATTATTCTGTGATAATAAATTATCATATCCCATCCGACGTTTTAAACGTAATGTGTGGTTATTGTAGTGTTACTTTCTTTTGTCACTCAATTGACAACCACAGATCAGGATTTAGAGGAAAACGTCGAGTGGTCACAATAGGTTAATCTTCAACGATAGAAGAAATGAAACCAAGCGTGCCGGGCGAGCCGTAACACTCGGGCCTCGCATTCTGGAGGACGCCGGTTCGAATCCCCTTCCGGACATCCAGACTTGGGTTTTGCATGGTTTCTCCAAATCACTCCAGTCGAATGGCGGGATGCTTCCTTTAACAGGCCATGGCCTCATTCTTTCACACCTCTATTGACCTCGACGTCGACGAGGCGTAAAGCCATTAGTAAAAAAAAAAAAATAATTCCAAAACAACTGTGGTAGTATGTTTCGATACAAATACCACACAAACATTTCAAACATCTTTGTTTGTGGTGGTAACCTAAACTTTGTTAGTACTTTGCTGAAGAACACATCTTAGTCCGGCTGCACGATTTATACATCCATCTGTTTTTTTTTTTTTATTATTGAAATGCAATTTTTATGTGTAATTATTAATAGCAGAATACAATTATACCGGCTTGTGAATAAAAATATTGCTGCAAGTACTTTTAACTAAAGTTTAAAAATAATTTTTAAAATAAATTAGTTCATTTGCTTTTTTAAATAAATTATACTTCATTTCAAAAAGAGACATGTAAAGAACTATAAAAAGTTTGGGTGGCATATGTCGAAGTGGCTGCAAGTAGGGATTGCCAGCTGTTAAAGATAGATAAGAAAGCGGACACTTTTACATAGTCACCCCAAAATTTTCAAGTTCTTTACATGTCTTTCTTTCGTTGGAATTAGTTAAAATGAATTAAAAATCAAGTGAGCGAAATTTTTTTAATTTTTTTTTTGTTTGATTTGAAATTTTAATTACAAGTGGTTGCGCCCGTATTTTTATAGCCAACCAGGCCGGGGAAAAAACAGATGGATCATGCAACCGGATCTCGGACAATCGATTCAAACTTCAAAGGCAGAAGAATTATGTTGAACTTTTGAGATTAAATGGAAGGATGCACAGGATTTCTCGTCTGGGGAACACATGATAATTAGCACACAAGCTGTCAATGGAGTAACTGGTGTAGGATTTGTAATGAACAAGAAAGTAGGGAAACGGGTGAGTTATTATGAACAGTTAAGTGACAGGATCATTTTGATTAGGTTAGAAACTAAGCCCGTCCCAACCACATTAGTACAAGTGTATATGCCAACGTCACAGGAAGATGATGAAGAAATAGAAAAAATATATACAGAAATTGAAGAATTAATCCATTATGTGAAGGGGGAGGAAAATCTAATAATCATGGGTGATTGGAATGCAATAGTGGGAGAAGTAAAAGAGGGGAATACTTTGGGAAGTTTTGGTCTAGGAGAAAGAAATGAGCGAGGAAGCAGGTTGCTAGAATTTTGTTAAAGATATAAGCTAGTAGTGGAAAACCATGCAAGAAGAATATACACCTGGAAACGTCCTGGGGATAAAGGCAGATATCAGCTAGATTATATCATCGTCAAACAGAGATTCAGAAATCACGTTCAAGACTGTAAAGCGTACCAGGTGCAGACATAGAGTCTGACCATAATTTGATAATAATGGAGTGCAGGCTGAAATTTAAGCGAATAAGGAAGCAGTATAAGCAGAATAGACTGGAAATGAATAAACTGAAACAATCTAGCACGAGAGAAAAATTTGCAGAAATGGTAGACTTGGGTCTAAGAAGTAACTCTGAAAGGAGCTAAACCGAGGACGAATGGAATGCATTAAAGAACGAAATAATGAAAGCTGGTAAAGAAACATTAGGCTTTAGGGAACAAGCTGCCCGAAAACCTCGGATAACAGAAGAAATTTTGGAGCTGATGGATCAGAGGAGAAGGTACAAAAATGCTCAGGATGAAGCAGGAAGAGAGCAGTACAGGCAATTTAGAAATCAAATAAATAGGGAATGCAAAATAGCAAAAGAAAAATGGCTACAAGCAAACTGTGAAGAAGTAGAAAAGGAAATGGTCGTAGGTAAAGTAGATGTTGCCTACAGAAAGATCAAACAGAATTTTGGAGAAATGAAGAAAAGAGGTATGGACATTAAAGCTGCCGATGGGAAACCTCTTTTAAGCTCAGAGTATAGAGCTAACCGATGGAAAGAATACATTGAGAAACCGTATGTTAGGGACGACTTGAACAATAGTGTAATGGAAAAGGAAAGTGATGTCGACATTGATGACTTAGGAGATCCTGTTTTGAGGACAGAATTTAATAAAGCTCTGAATGACTTGAAAGCAAATAAGGCAGTTGGAATTGATGAGATCCCTGCAGAAGTTCTTAAATCCCTAGGAGAAGAAGGAATCGAAAGATTATTCAAGCTGATATCAAAAAGTTATGAAACAGGAGAAATTCCAACTGATTTTAATAAAAATATCATCTTCACACTTCCAAAGAAAGCACAAGCCGACAAATGTGAGAATTATCGCACCATTAGTCCAACATCACATGCTTCCAAATTACTGACCAGAATAATATACAGAAGGCTGGAAAGGGTAGTAGAAGAGATAGTAGGTGAAGATCAGTTTGGGTTTAGGAAAAATCGTGGTACAAGGGAAGCAATCCTATCTTTAAGATTAATACTTGAAGGGCGGATCAAGAAAAACAAAGATACTTTTATGGCATTTGTTGATTTAGAAAAAGCATTTGATAATGTTAGGTGGGACAAGATATTCAAAATTTTAAAGAAGTCAGGTCTAAAGTAACGAGATAGAAGGATACTCTATAAACTATATAAGAATAAAGTGGCTTTAATAAAAGTAGAGAATCATGAGAGACATGCATCAGTTAAATAGGGTGTGAGACAAGGTTGTAGTCTATCCCCGTTAATATTCAACTTGTACGTAGAAGAAACAATGAAGAAAGTAAAAGAAAAATTTCCATGCGACATAAGTTTTCAGGGAGAAAAAATCAGTATGCTACGATTTGCTGATGACATTGTTAGCAGAGAAGGCTGAGGATATTGAGAAGTTACTGAATGGTATGAACAAAATACTGAAGGAAGATTTTGGGCTGAATATAAATCAAAGCAAGACAAAAGTGATGAAATGTAGCAGAAATGATACCAATACTAGCAGATTAAATATAAAAATAGGATCGGATGCAATAGGAGAAGTAAGTGAATTCTGTTACTTGGGAAGTAAAATTGCAATCGATGATGTTAAAAGCAGAATAGCACTATCAAAAAGAGCATTCATGAAAAAGAGAAACCTTTTAGTTTCAAATATTGATAAGAACTTTTTAAAACTCTTTGTGTGGAGCACAGCACTTTACGGTAGCGAAACATGGACTTTAGGAATACCGGAAAGAAAGAAACTTGAAGCATTTGAAATGTGGTGCTACAGAAGAATGCTGAAAATTAAGTGGACAGACAAAGTAAGAAATGAACGGGTTTTGGAAATGATGGGTGAGAAAAGAAGTTTGTTGAAGAAGCTTACGGAAAGAAGAGTAGGTCATATTTTGAGACATGCTGGATTGGTTAATTTGTTAGTGGAGGGAACAGTCGAAGGTAAGAACTGTAGAGGAAGACAGATATTAGAATATATGTAGCAGATAATTGAGGACGTGGGTTGTAGGGGGTATGTAGAAATGAAGAGGTTAGCACAGGATAGGAAAGGATGGAGGATTGCATCAAACCAGTCGAAAGATTGACGACAGAAATATATATATATATGACTTTGGTTGTTTATCCATCAATAAGCGTAACTAAATAGTGATTTTTAATCTGTACCGAGGGTGCTGGTGTAATGGTTAGCGTTCTTGGCCTCGCATTCGGGAAGACGCGTTTCGAATCCCCGTTCCGGGCTCCTGATTTGGGTTTTCCATGGTTTCCCCAAATCACACCAGGTCAATGCCGGGATGCTTCCTTCAAAAGGCCATGGCTGAATTCGTTCCCATTCCTTGCCCCCCCCCCCATCCTTTTCCGTCTCTAAAGACCTCACTGTTAAGAGAAATTAAGCAGTTAAAAAAAAAAATTACAATCTGTCTCATTCTGTCTCATTCATCATCAAATGTATAGCACAGAATTTAATTCCAATAAACGCTCAGTTGTCATAATGGGTTTGCTTTCCAACAGTAAGGTCACAAACACGTGTGTATAGCACAGAATTGCAGCCTAATACCAAAAAAAATTCAGTTGTTCTAAGCCGTTATTATTCTCAACACTAAAGATTTAATACAAACTTCTAATGAAAAAAAAAAAAAAAACATCACGGTACTTACTAATTACTGTGAACGATATGAATCTATCAGCTCCATCCAAACACCTGATGCCGTTATTATTCTTAACACTAAAGGTTGAATACAAATTTCAAATGACAAAAAAAAAACCATCTCACATACATATTAATTACCTGTATGACGTAATTTATCCAGAAAATTATTATCGTAGAACACTAAGATAGATATCAGAGATAAATTCTAAAGCTCGTGGTCAAACACATTGCCAGAAACGGGCAAAGAAAATCTCTACTTATTTCTCGTTATTAATTCCTCGCATTCAATACGGCCATCGAAGCGTTTAAAAAACTAACCCCCATATTAAAAGAAATAAATTTTCAAGTTTTGTTCAGTAAGGAGAATGAAAAAATGGTTGTTATTGTAAACTGCTCATTAAAGGTTATTGTCCGAGATATTGTATTGTAGTTGTGTGTTTGGTGCTAAGTATGCGCCATCTGGTGATTCCTCTTGTGGAATTCCTCACCATACATTCAGTATTTCATTTAATGCTTCTACATTATTTAACGTTGAAACATAAGACATGTGAGACAAGTGAATTAAGGTTCTAAGCTTAAAACAGTGAAAACACCATGGAAATTTACCATAGTTTCTGAGTTTTTACACCACAATATGTCCAGTTTTCGTTTTATAGATATAGATGTAAAGTTTGTTTGCTTGTATGTTTTACTGTTTAACGTCGATATGGCTGAACAGCTTAAGATGAAATTTGGAATAAATTTACTAGATATCTAGTTTTACCCAACCGAAAAAGTAGTAAGCAGTTCTCATAGGATTCAAATATGAATACGTGTATGAATGTTTTTAATTCCACTCGAGCCAAACAGTTTTTATATACTAATAATAATTCAAACTTCAGAAAGATTAATATATGATAGCAGTGGTTTGAATTAGAAACAACAACATGTATGGAACACATTATGTCTGAAAAGTTTTATTGTAGCTCCAATGGCGTACACAATGCTCATATCACCTATACGTCAAAATCACAACAAACAAATGAGGAAATAAAATCATAACTAAAAAGTCTAGATTTCCTCTTCCTTGCTATTGTCCTTTGGCAATATTATTTTCTATAGATCAATTACAAGATATGACAGTCTGTCTAGAGTCTGTGTTTATGGTAAATAAGTTTTTTTTAGTTTTAATTAACTGAAATTTCGTTCTCCTTTAGCGACAGTTACAAGTATGGTTACAAAATTCGAAGAGCTGTCTACACATTATGAAATATATCCTGGAACCATTTGATTCCTCAGTCAAACTTTTATTGGTTCTGGTGATTCAAGCCCCATCAACAACAGTTCAGTTAGAAAGTTCCTCAACCAATTCACAGCCAGATCTGTAACATTTTTCTCCATCAGTTAATCTTATTTCTAATCTGCTCAGGATTATTCCAATTCAGACTCTTCAGGAATATTTTTGATAATTTGTAAGAACAACACTGTATTATTAAATTTGAATAGTTGTGTAAATTGAGTGACCAACTCATTCTCAATTGCATCGATCATATGCTAAAAACACGTTGACTGTAAACAATTCTTCTGGGTCTACTGCTATCTCATATACGGCCTTGTATTAAAGAAATCTCTGCATTCTTCGGTATCTGACCGTCTTAATAATAGTATATGCCCCAGTCTGAGAGCAATTTTCTAGCTGTTATCAGGGAAGACGAATAATCCCGGTTCTCTTTTTCAAATTCTGAGTTGTTTTCCAGCAATTGTGAAGCATTATATTAATCCTCTCTCAGTCTTCATAGCCTTGCTTACAATAATTATTTAAACAAAGTATTATACCAAGTTACCACAGTAAAGATGAACTCAAATGGCTCTATGATCTGGATCATAGAAAAGGCTTCTTTTGCTGCAACTGAATTAATCGTTTCAGAAGAGCATCATGAACTGAAGATTAGTGACAGCGAACTACAGCGAGACGAGTAACTCTATTCTTCAAACGAGATTCACAATTTTTTATTTTTTTTTTGGCGATAATCTTTCTAAGTGCTTGGATACTACTTCCCATTGCTTTGTTCATTGAGAGAATAGTACAAATATTCTTTAAAACAAACAGGAACAGATGTTTTGGTGGCACTGTTTACTACCAGATTTAATGACAGCTACGTGCTTAAAAATGGTGGAAGATATTGGTTCAGAAGTTTGCTTTGGACACCTTTGTTTCATCCTGTTATATTAGATCCACTGTCATATCTTTGGCCTCGACAATCGTTTATATCCAAATTAAACTTTTGCAAAGTATTATCGATAAACAGGCCAGTGAGTCCAGCTAAGAGTCACTTACTGCTTCTAAGCAGCAACGTAACGCTTACGCACTTGGACTTCATCTTCATTAGTGTCAACAAAAACAATGTTAAAGATTATTGTTCCACGTTGTGGATATCAGGAGTTCAATTCGGTATGATGGAAAAGTATTGTGAAGCATTTCATAAATCCTCTTTTAGTCTTATCCACAGTCAATTTTTTTTACAATCTTCATTCGTTTTGAATACATTTTCCAAATAATAGACATTAGTCTCCTTATTAGCAATACAGTGGAGATGCTCCACATTACAGGGTCATATTTTCCTAGCAGTTGCAATATACACAGGAAGTTACCATTATTAGAATTATTTAGTGTTTCAGATCCAACCCACCGTGATTTTTTGTTTGTACTAAAAATGCTTGTCTATTACACCGACGTTCTTTAATCGAATCAACACTTCTAGCAACTAAACATTGTGTACTAGTGATTTGAGGAAGTTTGGTGAGTTCTGAGACCCTTTGATAAGTAGTTCCAGTCATCAAATCATTATTTTTCCCAAATAAGAGTGAAACCATCTGTTGAATAAACACCATTAAAAGCAAATACTTCATCTGCATATTTAGAGTGAACAAGCCACCTTCTTTATAAGTTTCTCGATTTAGTATTACTCTTTAAAAATGCATATTTTAAAATGACATCCATGATCTTTTTCTTGGATTTTTCATTGCTCGATATAATTATTTCATCTCTGGCTGCAGAGTAAATGAGCAAGCATTTTGAAATATGATCACAATTTCCACTTTGACGGTGGCGGTATATCAGGTATACCTCATTCTGAAATATTTTGAACTTCAGATGATGTTCCAGCTATAGCTAAATCTTCTCAAACAGGCTGCTCTTCATCATCATGAGCCTCATCTGAAGGACTTCCATTAAATATGTCGCGGGTTGAACTAGTCCTTGTGACAACAATTAAGATGACTTGTTTGCAAGCAATTTTGAAGCCTTCTCAGTTTTGCCTTTTTTTTAAGGTAGCACTTCTCTTGTTTTGATTGTAAAAGACACATTATGCTGTGTAATATTTACAGTACTAATGTTAACTGTATTCACCTAAGGTTCACATTGTGGAAATAGATAAAAGGTTGATTCTCGCCCCATGCACGTGCACCCACATGCGAATGAACTCCAAGAATACAGCCAAAATGACAGGAAACAGGTGCCGGAGGTGCAAAGCAGCACATGAGAATGCTAATTGTGGGAGTTGTAATTCTCTTGATTCGAGTAAGTCAGACTTACAAGAATTAACTCGATTCTATGACTATGTATGACTATACACTAAGCGGGAGCTCTTACATTTATAAACTCTTCTGAATGATTTGTGTGTTAAAAATCATAGCTGTGTAATTATAGAATTTATTTTCTTGCACAGACAATCTATCGCTGCGTTTTCAGCGCGCCCAATATAACGGCACCCGGTGCGGTCGCACCGCTCGCACCGCCCTAGGGCCGCCCCTATCTTCCTGAATATCTAACTGAAATCAATAAATGACGTAGGATTATGAAAAGTAATGTCTCAGCTATGGTGAAATCAGTATTAAGAAAGAATTTTTTTGAATCCAATGTTTAAAGGGAAAAAGTATAAATCATTCTTCAAGTCATTTTTGTGTCATGAGCCATTTATATCCCTCGATACCTAACCGAAATTGATAAATGAGGTATCATTTTAAAGATTAAAGTATCTGCTTTGGTCACATCATATTTAAGAAAGAACTTTCCTCAAATTCAACTCTTAAGAGGCAAAAATATCATCATTTCTAAAACTTTTTTTTTTGCCTCGCTTGATTCCTAACTGAAATTTATAAATGAGGTATCATGTTAAAGACCAAGGTGTCCACTTTAGTCACACCATATTTTATAAGAGGATTTTTTTTTAATTTGACCATTAAATGTCAAACGTATCAATATTATTTCTACAACGCGTTCTCCTTCGATACCTAATTGAAATCGACAAATGACATATCGTTTTAAAGATTAAGGTCTCCAATTAGGTAAAATCATAAATTAAGAAAGAATCTTTCAGAATTTGATGCTTAAAGAGGTCGCACTATAACAGCTCTCAAACCTAAAATAAATGGAATTGTATTTTACGAAGCACTAACCTAGAGTTTGGTTGAATATGATCTTGTATGTTTGTTTTGCAATTTACTGTAAAAAAATGTATATTGACTTTGTTTTATAAAAAAAAAAAAATTAGAGGCCATTTATATGTTTAAGAACAGAATTGTGCAAGAGAATTGCTTAAATGTTTGCAATTCCAAGTATTAATGCAAGCTATGATGTCTAAAAGCACAATTTTATATAGTTTAAAATGATTTATGTGGATAATTTTGTGTTTAAGTATCTTTAATTTCCATTTCTGGCCATTATGTAATGATGGTAAATGATTATTTATTAATTCTGATTGTTTTTTAATATTTTTCAACTGTTTAAGTATTATTAAAGTTCGAGAAATATATGTCGGAATCCTTTGAAGTGTTCTAGAAATTTCAGTGGAGTTTATATAAAGCCAACATCCGAACAGTTTATACAGATAAATATACTACAGCCAAGGACTGTATTGTCTGTGGAAGAAGTGTTGTAACAATCGCTGGATTGTACAGGGTGCGCAGCATAACTTCCTTTTTTAAATGAGCGCCATTCAGTCGGTTGATATTGTAGAGCGGCGTTAGTGGTCTCATTCGCGTGGTGTGACTATAAAGTTTTGTCCCAACACTATTTAGTTGCCATCATGCGTTGGAACAGTGAGGAGCAGCGTTTGCTGTTGAGGCCTACTTTTTCGAGCGGATGTTCTGTGAATTCAACCAGCGCGCATTTCGGAATCGCTCTAATTTAGCCCAGTTGGCCCTGTCCCGGACCAGAAATCAATTGTTACGTGGCTCACTACGTTCAGACAAACTGCAAGTGCGACAAGACGAAGATCTGGAGGCTCTCGGCCCATCATATCACCGAGAACATTGGGGTAGTGAGAGCTTCAATGTTGCGATCACCACGGCGTTCTGCACGCAAACATGCATTTGCCCTTGCAATTTCCGATCGTTCTGTGAGAAGAATTCTTCACGATGATCTTCATTTCATCCATACAAGATGGCGACTGTACAGGAACTTTCGGATGAAAGCCTGTGAGGTTTCTTCTGGAAGAGGTTCCTGAGGACGCTATTGTTTTTTTAGTGATGAAGCCCATTTTCATTTGTGTGATACGTCAACAAACAAAACATGCGCTACCGGGCTGACAACAATCCTCGACAATTGCATCAAAGGCCTTTGCATTCACCGAAAGTCACAGTGTGGTGTGCAATTTAATCAGGTGGCATTATTGGTCCCGGCTTCTTTGAGGAAAATGAGGTCACAGTGACAGTGAATTCGGACCAGTACGTAAACATGTTAAAGGAATTTTTTTTTCCCCACAGCTAGACAATTGGACTTAGGGGATACTTGGTTCCATCAAGATGGTGCAACGGCACACACTTCAAGAGCATCGATGGCTTTTTTGAGGGAACACTTCCCAGAGCGCCTCATCTCAGTTAGGGGCGATTTGGAGTGGCCGGCCCGCTCTCCCGATTTGACCCCTTGTGATTTTTTCTATGGGGTTTTTTGAAATCCCGTGTTCATGTGAACCACCCAAGGACCTTACAAGATTGAAGACCAACATCCAGAAAGAAATTGCCAACATAATGCCTGCTATGCTCGCAGGAGTCATGAAAAACACCAGAAATCGGTTTACTCAGTGTGTGCAGAATGGGGGACGTCACCTACCTGATGTGACCTTCAAAACTAAGTAAACAAAACTTTATGTATATGCCTACATTATAAAAAACAAATAAAAAAATTCTGATTCGTACAACGGGTTTTATTAAGTTTTGAAAAAGGAAGTTATGCTGCCGCACCCTTTATATATGTATGTAAACAGTATCTTTGACGTCGTGTTTGTGGAAATAAAACTAGTTTAAAGTGAACTGTATGGTGGACTGGTTATTTATCATATTAATTAAACCACCAACAATCTAATATGGCGACCATGTGCAGCGACGATGGATTATTAACATCTGTGAGATGCTAATTCCCTAAAAGAGTTTCAGCAGATTTGCAATGTGCAAATAAACTTCGGAGGTTATCGACTGGCCAAGACGGTTAGATGAGGTTATAAAGGCAGCACGCTTCGAAGAATTACAACAATTGAAATCATCATTGGTTCACGACGAGTTTGGAGAATTCTGACGAGTAATATAATCGGCGACTATGTCTGAAGGTACGACGATAGTGGAAGTCGACCAGGCCTTTCTGACAGCAAGTGAAAAATATTCCAGCTTGGGATACAAGTCTACTCCGGCGTGAAGACACGTGTTTTCGACAGTAGTCAGTTTTTGTGTGATGTGGGGTGATTAAGTGTTTGGATTCAGTGAAAAAATAGTGATGTTTTAGTGGTGTAAAAGTGCTACGAGGAGAAATATAAGGTAATGAAAAGGATTTTTAGTGGTACCAAACTGAAGACAAACAGTAAGTACTGAATATTCAGATATTTGTTTTGCATGTTTGTTTGTGGCAGGTTAGCAAAGTTGTAATTCTACTCAAGTTTTGTTTTCATATTTATTCATTATTAATTGAAAATGGCTGACAGTCAGAATCTACAAACATTTCTAGAATCTTTGTAACCAATTTTAACGCAAAATTTGATAGTAAATTTTCAGAACTTGATAGTAAATTTGGCAACCAATTTTCTAAGTTTTCTCAACTGAAACAAACATGATACAAAATTCTCTGAATTAGCTGACTTTTTCATGAGAAATCAGTAAGCAATTCAGGGTTTTAGTTCTCAATTCAAAGAGGATCTTAACAATTTAGATTCTAGATTGGTGAAAGTAATAGTAGAATGTCAGGAGAAATTTGAAAAAGT
>JARYHS010010480.1:0-84553 GCA_031002005.1 Vandiemenella viatica
GGAGAGACAATTGTAGCTCCTAATGGCTGGCTTCTTGCCTTAAATAGACGTTCAGGGATTGAGGGATATGTTCCTAGTAAGTGCCTCTCATTCTGTAGGTTCATAGATAAAGAAAATTATAGATGCATGTAAACTTTTCTGTTAACCTATGATTTTACGTTTTCCTTTTCCTGAATAAAATAATTATATCATTGTTACTTATGCATGTTTTATTTACAAGATCAAAGGGAATGGCTTTTCTCTTTATTCTCTGCTTTTGAAATAAATTTGCTGATTGTTGTGCACTTAGTAGTTGACACATTTTACAAAAACAATTAATGTTTCTTTTATCTGAGTGAGGTGGAAATATTTGATGGTAGAATAAAGAAGAAGAAAGAGTTATATTTCCTCATTATGTAAAGTCCATGTGTACTTTGTTTACCTCTCCATTTATGCCATTCGGTATAAGGGTGCAGTACGATTACATCCAGTAATTGATGTTTCTCTTTGGAGAAGCATCTCATTCATTAGCGCTTTAGTTAGATTTTGTCTCTACTAACAGCTATGCAGTAACTGTAATAATCTAAAATTTGCAAAGTATCAGCACAAGCTGAAAATGATTCATGTAAAATATGTATTCAGGGTGGCGGTTTCAGTATTTTTATGATAAGAAAATAATTATTCTGTTGATTAATAATTGCAATGTTGTGCAAAGAAATTTTTAAAGTGTTCTGATTACAGAAATTATGAACACTAATGATGTAATAAGCAGCAATATTAGTGCATAATGGACTAAGCCAAAAGAGAATCAACCAATAATTATGCTGTTTACATGTTGACCATGTTAAAAATGGTAGATATGAATATGTAATTATATACAACCAGTGAAGACAGTTAAAAACTTTTTGTTATTGATGAAATATTCAAGGAAATGCTAAACAGACATGAGTTGTCAAGGAAAAACTGACGTATTTGAGTGCATGGACATCAACCAAAACAAAAACGAAAAAACAATCAGATTTTTCGGTTTGAGTTTGGATGGGACCTTTGACTTTCTGACTGTGTGTTGGTGAGATGACCCAGCACGTATGCAAACTTTTCAAAGCAGCTAATGTCCAGGAACACATTTCAGCTATTATTACAAATGATTTATTTTTTAAACACTGAAGAGGTGTGTGCATGCAATCAGTTTTTTAAAATAATATTAGATACAATAAATTGTAAAAAAATATTATAATCCATTTGAAGACCTTCTCGTAGATAAATCTTTATACCATTTCAAGAACAGATAATACTTGAATGATACTTGAAGTATGGTATTGGAGTATTCAAGTTGTGCTGCGAATATGGATATACATATAGGTTAAACTTATATAACGACACTGTCAACATTGTAATGTCACTCTGAAGAGATCTATTCAACAAAGGACACACATTGTACTCTGGTCAATGGCGTAGCTAGGTTAACAAGGAAACCGGCGCAAACAAAAAAAAAAAAAAAAAAAAAATTGGGCCCTTAGGCTGTACAAAGTCTTGTGATGTTTGCTGACAGAGCTTTAGTGGGCCCCCCTGAGCTGCGCTTGGAGACCCTCCTGAGCTTGGGGACCCCGGTGCACGGCACTGCCTAGTCCTCCGATAGCTATGCCCCTGACTCTGGTAGTGGGTTAGATTTTGCTAATAAATTGATGGAAAAGACTGTACAGTAAATAGGTACTGTACACTCCAATCATAAAGGAAATCCAAGAGATGCAATACATAAAATAAAATTGAAATGGGATTAAATGGTAGTGAAAGAAACCCAAAACGAACAACTATTCTAAAATGGAAGGATGAATGGGATATGCTGTTTTTTTTCCAAATAAATGTGCAACAGAAATGGTGATTTCCAGAAAAGAATAATATCTTTTTCAAAGGCAAAGATTGTGATAGATAATGTACAAAAACTGCAGTTGTTATCACTGGTCAGATGAAATCATATAATGATACAGTATGTAAGATTGAGAAAAGTTGACTGAGATTTCACCCAACAATTCTGTACCAATTGTACAAATTTTATTTAAAAATGTATCAGAGATTGTCTTTTATGCAATTCTGAAAGAAATTGACACTTAATTTCATGAATTGTTAAAATGAAGCAAATTCCAGATAAGCCTCAGCCAGTACATCATTCCATTGGTAGAGCATTTAAAGTCAGAACATTTTGTGAAAAATGTTATCATGAAAATACACCACTGCTAGGAAGAAATATTAGTAGTAATCTTTCTAAGTTGGTTACAACATTTTGTGATGAGTGCAAAGGATAACTAACTACATCTTTGACTAAACGATTTTAGTGAAACCAATTAAAATTACTATAGCATTATTATTCTGTTTACTTTTGTATAATAAATTTTGAAGTTTTTCAAATCTGAATGTATGTGTAGTAAATTAGTTTGTTTCTTTTGGTTGTTGGAAACTGATGCTGCTGGAATGGACAGATTACTGTTGGTCAGCGGAGACTGACATAGCACTTAACATGTTAATTGTTTTATTTCTATTCTAGTTACAATATTTTACACTGGAGTTCAGATTTTTCCTTCCATATTTAATCATATCAAAACAATGTTAGGATGTTTCATTAAAGCAGGATATGATCAGTTCACTCATGTTTGTAAGAAAAATAATAGAGATTAAACAAAGTTTTCTTTTAAATTTTTGGGTAACTCTTGGTGGTTGTATAGTTGCTTTTTGAAATGCCACTAGCACAAATTGGTTACACAAGTCATACTCCGGTCAAAGACAGTGGAACTTCACTCTTCTTTAATCACTCAACATTAGTTTCTTCCCGATCCAAAGATATGCTTTTTGATGTTTGAGAGCATCTCACACCTGTATTGTGCAATCTTGAATCCAGTTGAATTGTATAGTAATTGTATCATGAATTTTAATTAAATTTGACTTGGAGATACAGTCCTTGACTTGGATATACAGTCACCTGAAGTTCTTCTTGAAGCCATTTATTTGCATTTTTAAAGGTTGTAGGTATATTGGATGTTAAGAGATCCTGCACTAAAGTATTCAGAATAAATTCACTTAACTATAGCATAAATTTTGAAATACCCATGCATGCATCATGTATAGTTAATTTTACAGATCTGAACTGGTTCCACCTGCAATACATCTAGTGTTAAATAGTTGTCACAGAAAGCTTCATTGATTTGTTTTTCAACTGAAGTGGCCTTTCTGTCTTGATAAGGCCGCTCATGGATTTCACTGTATTCCTTGCGACATAGAAACTGGTGATGCAAATGAAATAAATGGCATTTTGCTTGTCATCTTTGAGAAATTTTTGCTTCCATGCCAGAATATCAGTTGATATTATGTATATATTTGATGTGGTGGTCTAATTTTGTATTGGCAGCTTATTTCTGGGACTTTTTAATTATTTTTGGCCTTTGGTTTTACGATATCACAGTCACTAGACAAACGTGGATTTCACAACTGTGATCATTTGAACTACACTTCACTAATTTGTTATTTGTGCTGAAATTTGTCATTACATTGTTTCATCTTATTTGCAAGACACAAACATCAGAAATAGGAATTATATCATATCACAATATTTTACCATTCTTATTTACAAGCCGTACATATGATAATACATTACAGGGATTTTTTTTTGAAATTTTTATCAAATTTATTTGACCAGAATTCATGCAAAAAACTACTGGACTGATGTTCATGGGATATTGAATGGAGAGAATTGTCAGATCTGCGAGTGATCTGTTTTAACAACAATATCAAGGTAGCAGCTGCTATCAGTAAGAACATTTTGTCCAGAATTGATGGAAATGAGGTGGTACATATGTTGATAAAACACCGTGGTTGCTAAAAATGATTCCATCAGGTATGCAGTAGAATTTCTCTTGCAAGAACCATCAGACATATTAAGAATCGATTTCGATCTCCCACGTATATGTTGAAGGGTATTCACCCAATATTTCTTCAAATGCACCCTAGTAGTTAAGGTATTCACATGCAAGAAATCCTAATGGCTTGTAAATATCTAAATTACTGCCCTGTGTTTTCAATTTGCATTGTGGTCTAGGCTGTAAGGTATCCACTCCACAATTTGTAGATCTGGGTTTGAATCTCTGTACTGTCAATTTTTTTCCTTTTAAATCTTCATGTTTTTTCATTTTATTTCCATTTCACTCACATATTTTCACTGTGTAAAATAATATTTAAACCAAATGACATTATATACAAAGAGCGTCATTATTTCAGAAATTCATTAGTTTTTTTTCCAAAGCAGTCTTTACAGACATCATTTGATCCTTGCATTTGGAAATTCTTTATTCTTAAATTATTTTTTTTTTCATTTGTTAGTAAATTTATTGTTTTGATGCATTAAAAATAGGTATAAGGTTTTTTTTTAACTTTCATATTTGTCATTTTGTAATTGTATATCATCAAATAATATTTTAAACAAAATACATTATACCCAGAAGATTGTTTCTTTTTTCTATAATCAATATGTTTAATTCTGTGTAATGGTAATGTGTAAATAGTCAAAAATAATATAGTCTTTGATTGAAAAATCGAAAAACTGATGCTGTGTGAGGAAATGAAAGGAGAAGTGACAATTGCTTATAGATGTTGCAAAACACTTTTGTGAGATTCTAATGTACTAACAGATTCGCCTTCTCATCAAATTTCTTCATCTTCAGTGGCAGTGGATGAGGCATATTACAAAACTATTGGCCCAAACTGTGTTTGTTGCATCTATTATATTTGCTGTGATTTGTTTTTAATATTATTTCACGCAGTAGAAGTATGTAAATAAAGATGAAATAATTTTTTTTTTTTTTAAATAATGCTCTGTGATTTCTGAAAATATAAAATAAATAAAATTATTTGATAGTATGGAGCTGATACCTTACCACCTAGACTACGTTGCCACTAAAAAAAAGGGGGGGATAATTCTGGTATTTAAAAGCCATTGCTATTTTTTGCATGCATATATCTCAAAAACTAGGATTCATTACCATATAGACATATATGTGGGAAATTGAAATCTGTTTTTAACATGTTGGATGGTCTCTTTTGTTAGTGCAGCCAGACTCCCAGGTCATCAATAAGACAGTCTATGTTCTAATTATGCTTCTTCAAAATTCTAATGAATGTTGCAGAAGAATTCAACTCAGAAGTGATTTCCATGTGAAGTAAAATGATCAGAGCATGAATTCTGCAGGGTTCTGATGCATACTTAGCAAATATTTCTCATTACTATCAATTTTCATTTTAAAAGAGAGCAGTTTCCAGATTGTATGCTATTTCTTACTTTCTACACTTGACTGCAAAAAAATGTAAATTTTACCCAACTTACTATTCTCTTGCTTAGTGCTGTGTTTCAACCAAAGCTTGAACATCAGTTACTAGCCAAATTACTTGTTTACGAGGGTTGTCCTTATATTAGTAGTCCATGTGAACGAAGTTACTGGCAATAGCTAGAACTCGGTATAGTTTAGGAAACCGAGCGTGGTGGTGTAACGGATAGCGTTCTGGCCTCACATTCGGGAGGACGGCGGTTCGAATCCCCGTCCGGGCATCCAGATTTGGGTTTTCCATGGTTTCCCAAATCACTCCAGGCAAATGCCGGGATGCTTCCTTAAAAAGGCCATGGCCGAATTCCTTCCCATTCCTTGCCCCTATCCTTTCCCCTCTCTAAAGACCTCGCTGTTAAGAGACGTAAAGCAGTTAAAAAAGTTTAGGAAGACAGGACACATCCATATGTAGCAAAAAAGATGGATGTCAGTGAAAGGCAGAATCAGTATTTGATGTCACTTTGAAACAGGAGATATGGGGGCCTAAATCTATGTATACATTGCAGTTCACAAAATTGTGGGTAGCTGAGGGCACTTTACACCAAAACTAATGTCTGCTCTGTGAGATCCAATCCCGAATGCCACAAGGGAAGAAAGAATTCATATAAGCATCGGTATGGCACAGTATTTCTCTAATCTTATCTCCTGTCAAAATGTCCAGGTAGGTTGGTGGGCAAAATTTTTTTCCACACTCGTAAAAGAAAATTGGTGTTTGCATGTTTACCAAAAAGTTCATATAAATCCTATATCATCAGTCTGCCTGTCAATACGAGTTCAAGCTATATATTAATTCTGTGTTACTTTCGTAAGGGATGTGGCAAGATGTCACAAATTGAGCGGCTCTTCATTGTACTTCTCTATACTGTCAATCTATCCCTTGCAATACAGATACCAAATGGCCCTACAGTAGGTCAAATGTGGATACATGAGAGCTTTGTACAATATCTCCTATTTTAAGCCTTACAATTTTTCAAAATTCAACTAATGAATCACAATTTAGAATTAGCTCTACCTACCACTGAAGATATGTGCAAGTCCCATTTCATGTTTCTTTGTACTATTACACCCAAATACTTCTAGGAATCAACCATATCAATAACTGAACTGCTTACTGCGTTCTCATCATACACATTCTTGTTGTTGGTTATGCATATTGCCTTGCACTTTTTACAGTTTAGTGTAAGTTGCCATTCATTGCACCATGCCAAAATAATGTCCAGATCGCTCTGAATTTCTAAGCAATCATCAGAATTCCTTACATCCTTGTAGATGACTGCAGCATCGGTGAACAATCTCACACTGCTGTTAATGTTATCTCTGAGGTCATTGTAACATTAGATTACAAGAGGCATTTCCATCAATGTTGACATATTGCAACTGACCAGTTAGAAAAATCCCGGTATCTGTTCTCGAATCTTCACTAATATACTTAACGCTCGATGAACCAGTGTCAGTAACTTTCATTATGCTATGCATAAATAGGGCCAACTGTGTTCCACATGATCTTTTCTTCTAATATATATCGGACAGAAATGGTCCAATTTCCACCATATATTCTGAAAGTACTCTTTTTGGGATTTCATTGGAACCCAGTGCTTTCCCCTACATCAGGAGTTCTAATTGCTTTACAATACATGTAATATCTATTCATAATGAATCAATCATCAACCCTACATGCCTTAGAAAAATGAGTAAGTTTTATCCACATTTTCATCACCAAATAATTTTTTTAATTTGCTATTATGAACATTTGCCTTGTCACAGCTTTTGTTAATCTCACATCCAACTCGGAGAATGACAATTGCAGGGCTGAGTCAGCCTCTGAGAATATGTCAAAGCAGTTGGTTGGTGGTCCAAGCTCACCTTCCTTGCATCTAAGCTTATTGAACTGCTCCTGCATTCATCATCAACATCTAGAAACCATATCCCAGACACACAGGTGGCTGCCACACAGCATCCATACTCTTGGCCTGGGTTGTTGGTGCAGTGGTTGATAGGGGACCTGGACCAATATAGCTACATCAGGGACACCCATATCATATCTTGCAACCACTTATGGCAGCTTCCAGCTTTCATCAATAGAGCTGCAAGCTGTGTATGTAGATCAGCCACCTCATCCCACCTCCGCACACAGCAACCACAGTCACTATACTAGCTTTCTTTTTATTTTAGTTCTTTTTTTTTTTTTTTTTTTTTTAAAAAAAAGAGAGAGAGAACTCTACCAAAGAAGTGGATGAAAGAGTGAATTCTCCATGTGTTCTAAACATTACACTGATATTTTACACTATACATAAAGAGCACTGGCAAGGTGCACTACTTAACCACAGCAGCTAATCAAAGGTTAAATAAAATCAACTACAAACTGTCACTAACATTTGCAAATAATCAAAGATTAAATAACTATAACAGTACAGATAAATTTAAATTAGGCAACAGTTACTGTACTCTGCCACTACTGTACTACAACTGTCACAAGCACTAACAACAAGCTTCCCTCATATACGATTTTTCACTGGGGATAGGAAATGTTTGGACTCTGAGTCGGATGAGTCATCAATTTGATCTCTTTTTTGAATGGTGATGGCTAAGTGAGAGGCACTTTGTTGTGATGGACAAGGATTCCTTGCAGCTTTAAATTCGGTCACTGTTCTCAATGCCTCATCAAAACTTTGCAAAGGAAAACTATTGTACCACTGAGCAGTGACATTCCCATTGCTGCTCTTACATGACCACTCTTGGAGAAAGTAGTCTCTACTTTTCTTGCTGGCTCTTGTTGGCTTATTGTCATCAGGAAAGATCCACACTGCTGATCGAGGTGTAGTCTTTAGGTAGAACTCAGTTTTGTCACCAGAGATGATGTCAAAAATCTGTCTGAAGTTCCATTTCTCATTTCTTCCCACCATTCACTTCATGTGTGTTTTCGTGCATCTGCCATTTTGTGTGTCATCAGATTTGATTACACTTTTATGTTACAAGGAAATTTGTGCAGGAGTGTTGACTCTATTGGCGATCTAATCTTCCTCAAGTTGCGCGATTGTTTTCATGGATCATTTTCTCCCCCAGCACTGATAATTTCATAGATCATTACTGTTGATGTTTGAACACTCTCCTAATTTTTCAGCATTGTGTAGTTCTTAATAAGCTTTTTAAACCACTGTATAGCGGCAGTTGGCTGAAAATGCTCAAGATGTCGAAACTCATTTAACTCATTTTTAAAATCTTAGAACTTCCCATTCGAGCTCCATTGTAGTAACAGGCAATCAGTGCACATGGTATTGTTTCACCTAGTTTTTCAGGATGGGGCTTTCAGTTGACTTAGGTCACCTTTCACTTTTCCATATCTCGAAATCTTATAGTGACCCTTGTATGTACAATATCATGGTATGTCTACTAAGGCAGCAACTTTGTATCCATTAAGACTGTAACATCAGCAAATATTATAGTCTGTAAATATAATTTTCTCATTTGATTAGTCACATATCCATAGGTGTTGCAATTTGCAAGTTATAAACTACATTGTCTATCAATTGCTTTTTTTTTTGTTCCTAATGAGAATTGTTATTTCATTGAAGAATGTTAGTAATCAGATCCTGTCTATTGTAAAACATGTTTCAGTGTTAAAGCAATATGTTATTTCAACTTATTTTCTAAATTTCCTGATGTGACCAATTAGTTAGTTGTGAATTAATTTTGTCTATAAACATTTCATAATGTGGTGTCACAATCGGTTTGTATGGGTTGGGTGATGTCAATACATCATGTGATAACGGCTGTCTGTCTTAATAAAACTGGTAGATGTGGTCAGTAAAGATGGGTTAGTCTCTTTGACTGTGATGTTGACTGGCTGAAATGGGATGGAGGTATGTTGGACATCCATTTGGGTGTTGGATCTGCTGCTCAGTCTAGCCTAGCACTGGTGGAGCTTTCTCTATTGGCCATCATAAGTTTTTACCCCAAGAAATATGAATCACATTGAAATATTATAGTCTCTGGTTTGTTACTAAAGCACGCCTAGAGAATACTTCAGGATTTAGTTTCAGTACCTTAGCCAGACCACAATTAGCTGATAATGTGGCTTAGACTTTTCACAACCATTATACATGTTAACATTTTTTTTTCTCCCTACCATCTCCACAAACCCATCATCTTGCTTATGGAATTTGTAACTTTTAAGTGTTATACTTTTGTTACTTTCCTTTTGAAAGGTACATTAGCATGTAAAGGGAATTTAATACTATCTCAAAAACTTGTTATGCAGGAAGGAATGCTGTGTGGTGATATTAATGTGGAAACGAAAGATCAAGTAGATCCATCACTTACTGAAGTTCAAGGTAGGACTGTGGTGGTTAAACACACAAAACATCATATTTAGGGCATTGCCATTACTCTTGAAGGTGAACTCAATGCATGCTGCTCAGGGTCAACCAAGCCACATGAATGGTTTGTTGTTGGAACATTTGGTTCAGAGAGAAGTGGTGTTGAGAGTCAAAATAATGTCATTAGCAATGTTATGTGTGGGAAAGAAATTATTGTAAGGTGTAATAATTAAAAAATACATACCTTGGGAAAAATTACCATAAATATATACAAGACCAATAAATAAAAATAACAGAATAAATTATACTGCAAATGATGGGTTTACCAGGGTAAAATGGTATAAAAGAAGGTAAGTATTATCTCATATTGAGGCCCAGGGAGAGAGCTCCTTAATCCACTCCATTTGGCTTCTTCCCTAAGTCTTGATGCAATATGCACCCATCCACTACAACCTAATGAAACTCCACCACTGACAAAACTGCACCTCCCATGAAGCCACTCTATCATAGACCATGCCACATGAACTTTGACCTACCTCATATACCAACTCACTGTGTTGATTGCCTAAGTTTTTACAGAAAAATTCACCATGAACCAATTATCCATCAGAATTAATTGTCATAGAAAACTGTTAACTCTTGAAATCTATACCACTGAGTTGCTGCCCATACCATTTCCTACAACTCGTGTGACCTCAATAACTATTTCACAGTAAGAGCTATCAGCATATTCCCTGAAACCACATCCTGATCAAAACTAATCTTAATGATTATTTTCCACATATAACATTTCCAATAATATTATTTTTGCCTGTCCCCGACATTTACTCTTTGAGTAAGTACAATGCCCAAAATATTGTGTAGTTTTTTTTTGTAACAGCAGCTCTTGTTAAGTCAACTTTGGTAATTGATTGGTTTACTTTATCTCTCTTTCAGAATTAATGTTATGGTATACGAAGTGCATCAAAGCTTAGCACAATATGAATCATACTGCAGATCTTATGAATAGACCTCAAGTATTCATTGTGGGACTGAGCCCAGTTGATGAGTGATAACGCACAGGCTTGGCATTCAGGAGGACACAGTTTCAAATCCTTGTCCATCCATCCTGATTTCAGTTTTCTGTGGTTTCCAAAAATCGCTCCAGGTGGATGCTGGGATGGTTCCATCAAAAAATTCGTTGGGGATTCTTTTAATTGCAAATTGTGCCCCACATTTTTATTTATCAACTAATAGATGCGTAGCGATTTTGTCAATGTAGGAATGGTTCACTGTTTCAGTCTAAAAAAATTAACTTTCTTAACATGTTGGTGATTTTTTTCTGTCCAGGCCCTTAGTTGTTATGATAACTGTTGTATGATAATGTTTCCCATCTTGCAACTAAAACAAATGCTTTTTATGGCAAACACGTTTCATCTTTATTTAAGACATCTTTAGTGCCCTATTTAAACAATATACACATATACAATAATGTTACTTGATTTTTGCTCAGTTGTCTTATATTACTAATTTGGTACTTATGCGTTTGCCATCAAAAGAATTTGATTTAGTTGGAAGACGGGAAACATAACCATAAAACAGCAACTTTCTTATGTAGATAAAAAATAAAATCTACTTAATGCCACTTTTCCACCTCTGAAGTGCTTGTTTACAGTAACTAGTTTCGCCAGAATATGTAGAGCTTGGCACCACAACAAAGACAGTTGTCTGCTTGATCTTGAATTAAGATAGTGACTTATGCATCATAAAGATTTCTGATTCAAATCGTCGGTGGCTTTACGATACTAACAGGAACACATAATTTGTTAGCACAGTTCGATATGAGTAACTTTAGAGGAGTTGATTGTTAACCTTTAGCTTAAGCACACTTTGGCATGAGATGAAATAGCCTAAAAGTATATAATTGGTATACGTTTATTGTTGATTCAGTATTATTTGGTTTCAACTAAATTAACACATCAATTCCTCAGTTTTTCATTGAATCTGATCTCTGTTCCAATCTTATAAAGATGCGTGAGTGGTAATGAAAATAGTGATGACTTGCTGCAATATGAGAACAAGTCAGTGAAATGATAAGAGAAATTCTTAGCATTTCATCATATGAAAGATACATTCAGATAATAGCCTTTTGTATTTTTGGTAGGCTGATTAATGACATTGTTAGTATACTGTAGTGGCTGCCATTCAGCTTAGTTTCAAAATAAGCAATAATCTATCAATAAATTTGTGTCCGATATGTTATTTGACAGTTTGTTAATTTTGTTACTTCATTGATAGTTATTTTTTAAAATTTGGCTTAAGAAAAACCTTTTTAAATTTTTGGGTGGTGTAGGAAGACTGGGAGCAAAACATGGAATCACAGTAAAAAGTATTTGTGCATTGGGATAGGTCCACACCTGTTCCTTCCCAATGTTTGCACAATATTGTAAAATAATATATACTATGTGTTATGTTCGGTATGGGCTTCAGTTTTGTTTTGGGATTGTGGTAACGTAGCCCGTTTTAAGAAGGTCTCCTAGCTAATTTGCTGAAACTGGTAATATCTGTGGTTTGTTCTACTAGCAAAGTTAGTAGTATTTTTAATTTAAAAAAGTCACTGTGCTGTGTTGTGGGATATTTAGATTTCCTTCAGCTTTCTCCCCCCCTTCCCCCTTACATTATCTTTCCTTATTTCTCTGCTCATGGATATTATGGTTGTTTACATGTGTGCCCCATTTTATCGATCCATGGAAGTGGTTTTTGATTTGTTGTCTTGGTTAGAATGTTTGTATGGTAACAACATATCTGTGAATTCATTTAATTGTTGTTTTTGTATTTTCAGGAAGATACGTGAAACAGATAACAACAAACACTGAAACATCTCGAAATCCAGGACTTCTACAAAACAGCTACTCTCAAAATACAGTGTCTACTGCACGGGAGGCAGAGGAGTCCCCCTATGTTCCATATGATGGGCCAGGTTAGTGACAGTGTTGGTGCATGAAGTTTACATCTCTTGCTTTGTTGATTTAAAACCAGATCTTCTTCCTATTAAGGAAATGTGTGTGTTTTCCTGCTGAAATAAGGTTCTCGATATGAGGGTGGAATCAATAAATAATTCACAACAATATACATAGCAGAAAGTTTAATAGGCAACACACCAGAAACATGCACAAAGTAAAGGCACATAGTTATGCTAATTTTTGACGAAATCACAAAGTCTCTAACACATTTATCCCATCATGGCACAAGTTTGAAAATACCCTCTGCGTAGAAGTATATCTTCAATATGTGGAGCCATATTTGCACAACAGACTTGACTGCCTCATTGGAAGTAAATTATCTGCCGATCAAGAATTTTTCTATTGGACCAAACAGATGATAGTCGGATTGTGTCAGATCCAGACTGTATGGTGTATGCTATATAACCTTACATCCAAACTTTTTGAGTTTTGTATGAACAGAAGCAGCTACATGGGGGTGTGCATTGTCATGAAGGAGTTAGACAGTTCTTGCATAAGATTGTTTGTCATAAAGCATCTTTATGATACAACTTTACCAATGTTTTTGCATACAATGCTGCATTCACAGTGGCCCCACATCTAAGAAAATCCACCAGTATAACACTTCCCAGAACACAGTCATGAACACTTTGTTTGAAGATTGATTCAGCTTGAATTTCTTCTTTGCTGAGAAACCAGGATGATTCCATTCCATGGATGCCTTATTGGTATCAGGTGTATTGTGGTATGCCCAAGACTCATCACCTGTAATGATACCTTCCAGAAAAGGTTGTCTGTACTGTTCCTGGTTATAAAGGAATGTCATCAATCGCTGCTCCTTATAGGCATCTTTTCCCATAACCGACTCTTAGTTAATACACCAATTAGTGACAAACATTTTTGTGGACACACTGGTGCCTATAATTAGGAAATTGTATTTTCTTTGTAGTGTTTTCTACAATGCTGTTCTTGACTTGGCTAAAGAATGTTAGCAATAGCAGTATTACTTTCTTTTCCACCTCACATGTCACTGCTGCCTTATTCCCACTTTAAGGAACATAATATACTTGGGAATACTTTTTCCCCTTTACAATATACACCATTTGTTGACTTCCCACAAGATGAACTGTAGCTTACATGCAGTTACTACTTCTGATTTACTTCATATAACTATGTTTTCTTATTACTTACTACAATAAGATATTCTTTTCGTGCTGTTCCTAGTAGACAGCTACTCTTTCCTCCCAACTTATTAATAACTGCTCCAAAACTTGCAGCTACATACATTATACCCATCTTTACAATGGCTAATTCAACAGTTGGCTTACATTACTGTTCAACATTTTCGTCAATTGCCACTCCACTGATGACCCAACTCGTCTCAGCACTGTCTCTCTGCGTTTGCCATGCTGCAGACGCACCCATGTTTACAGTCAGGGTCAGCTGTGCCTTCACTACATAATGTTTACCACCTGCATTGTTGCTTTGCTGCTTTCTGGAATATGGTGATTGTCAAAAGCCCCTATGACTCCTCCTTGCCAGTGATACTCTGATCACTTGGCCCCCTATACTTTATAAAATCTATGTGATGACTTAGCCAACAGTCTTTTTTCATGGCCACTTAGAAAACAAAAAAGGAATACAGTAGACAAAAGTGCAGCACTGTTAAAATCCTGATGCCATAAATTGCCTGTTTTTGACTGGGGCTTGACACCCCCAGCTAACTCAAAAATTCTTCTGTGTTGGCAATGCTTTGGAAATGGCTAAAGTGATAATGTGACTGGTCTAGGGCTTTACATCCCCAGCTGCTACCAGAAATGGTCTCTTCTAGTTCTCATCAGAAATAAATTGTTTGTCCTCTCATAATTAGGGATTGACACCCAATGTTGGCACCAGAAAAAAATTTGCCACTACAAAATATGGAGTTTGACTTGATGCCTGACACCAGTAAAAAAATTTTGTCACATATATGTTATCCGAAAATTTCTAGAGACAGGTCTGCAGGTTCTGCCAGGGTAGAAAGGTACGAAAAGTGATACCTATCACTTCCCAATCAGCTGTAGGCCTGGGGATGTGTACTTTTGGATGCAACAGCTGAGTAAATTGCCTACTCTGAGGAACAAATATGAGCAGTGGTTTATAGCATGCTAGGAAAAGCTTCTATTCTATGAATGGAGCAGTGCTTTAGATTAATAGAGTATATTTACACTCCTTTGACAGAAAAGATTATTACAGAAGAATAATGGTAGTATGTACAATACAAGAGACTACGGCCCAGTAGATACAGGCGATAATGCTTATAGTTTGAGCAGAGGTTGAGGCAGTGGTGAAGTTCAATGTCCTGTGATTGAGGCCCAGTTAGGTGATCGACGACTGCAAAGTGACCTCCCTTATATGTACAAAATACACTGACTTGACATACTAACACCACTGTTGCTTCACCATACGTCAATACTGCTAAAAACTGAAGAATAGCACATGACAAAGCCCTATGCCAGCCATACTCAAAATAACAAGCTACTTCTGTTACCATCAGATTTCATAAATTTACAGTCGAATCGACACAGTATTATGCAAAGTACCTATCTATTGCCTATTTTTGTATGATTTTAAAGTTTGAGGACCACTGCCCTACACGAAGCAACAACTACCCAAGTTTATTAATGTGATGGTCTCGATCTCACCTGATGAAGGAGTCTCTGAAAATATTGGATATTTGTGTTCATCAGTTTGTTTCATTATAGCCATGCTACCCCTAACATCAGTAGGTTACAGGTTTACATTCTGTATCCTTTTTCCCAATTCACATTTCATTATTGCAGTCTTATTATTATTGCCAGAGATGAGCATTAATGGGTGCAACTATTATTTCATATAGCAGATAGTTTACACAGTTTCTTCCTGTTTAGATTATAATAGTTTACTCAGAAAATTGCTTTGTTTAAACCAAGACACTGTTGTATATTTTCTTGTTTATTTATTTTCTTATTTTTTAATTTTATTTTGTCATTTTGACTATTTCATTAAAAGAGAGAACAGTTTTTTTTTTTACTGATTTTTCATTAAATAGAAACTACTCCTCTATTTTTCTAAGTATTGCTTTCAACATTCATTTGAATGAAATTAGTGTGCCACAATCATTAATTTCATGCTCAAAATAGTTTCCACCTTTATAGACATTTCAACTTGGTTTGTGGCTTGATAATCACTAAAAAATTCAGCAGCAGCAGTTAATTACTACTACTGCTAACCATCAACACTTATTCATTTAGTATGTAGGTTCCCAGTCTTTTATGGCCTGCTGCCCCTTTTCAGAAAAAAAATATTCCTCCTCCTCTTTCGAACAAAGAATTACACACTTCCCCCTTTTCACACAAAAGATCACACTGACTCCCCTTCTTTTGCCCAATAAACCACTTTTTGAAACACCGATTCGATGGTGCCTGCAATAATAAATATGTAGAAAAATTAGGACATATTTCTAATATTAATTTATTAAAAGATATAAATAAGATTGGTGTATTGTTTCATTAATAAATACGTATTACAAATATATTATGTATTATAGGAATGAGCTTGGTGTAATGACACTAATATTTTTGATATTCGGTGCCTTATTTGTCATCAGCAATCTTAAATCACTACGTTCCACTACTGAAAATCTGTTTCTTTTCGTAGCTGATAAATTGCTGATTACGATAAATCCTCTTTTGCCTACACATGATCATGGGAATGTAATTAAAACTTCTTTGATGCTGACCTTATAGCTGGTTATAATACTGGACAGAAGGTTGGTCCTCAAAGCTCCCTAAATTTGCTTTGGACCAGAAATGCCCCCTATGATCTCTTCAGCGCCTTACCAGTGGGTGATACCACCCATGTAGAGAACCACTGATTTTGTGTTTGAGCCATACAGTCACAATTTAAAATATAAACAGAACTGTAACTGGGAAAAAGTCTGTACATTTGAGATAATTTTTTTTTTAAATCAGTTGGGGGGGGGTGGAGGGGGGGGAGAGGATACTAATAATATCTGGAGCAAGAGTCAATAGTGTTTCTAAATTCCTGCCTATCTGCAAGTTGGGTGATGAACGGTATTCACACAATAGATATTGGTTGAATTTTGGAGTTTTGTTTAATAAACAACGCATTGTCGAAATACAAGCATGTATGTGACTAAGACTGAATAATATACCTATCAGCCATGAGAAGCATTAATGCGCATGACTGATCGCATTCCGCATTATTTATGTTGATAACTTCTAAGGGTTCTAAGGTTCTTTTTTTTATCACTACCGGGTGACTAGTCATGTTTATAATAAACTGACTTAAAGTAGCATTGGTTGGGGAAATTAAAATAAGTGTTTCTTAAGACAAGAAGCAAAGAGAAAGGCATCAGCCAAAGAAAGGAGCAAGATTTTTTTTATTTTTTTTAGAGTAAGTACGCTGTTGAAATAGCGTCTTTGTTAAACTGAATGATCCTTGTGCCTTACTGTGTTCCTGAAAAGTAATTCATACCAAGTCAGTTCCGTGTTTTTGCTGCCATCTTGGTTGACATCCTCGGTGTTTTGTGGACACCCAGTCGGTCAAATGCATTCCATCTGGCAGCTATCATTGGTTGAAGGATGACGGAGCCCCAGTTGTTCCTGTGACTCGGCTCCTGTAAACTACAATTCAATTTAAAACTCTTCCACTATACAGCTTCCTCACAATCGATTCATTGTGGGACACTACAAATTGTGAACTGCAATGATAAAAAATTTCCCACGCTGCTTCATGTGCCTACGTGACCAATTTGTCCACAGATTTAACTATATCTACAACAGAAACATGACCCGAGTCATTAGTACTGATGTGTACGGCTACTCTTAAATGATGACAGTTTGTTTCTCTATTTTTTTTTTTTGGAATGGTCTCTTGGACATATGGTACAGTTGCTTCTTGGGAGAGACAGATACAATGAACGTTAGAATGGGGGTCTGCACAAATCTTCCTTGCCAGTTCTCCTAGTTGTTTCTCCAGATGTCAGACAATGGAGCTACCAATGATTAGTATTCCTTTGCTAGGCATTGCTTGGTGTCTGTGAACGTTTCTTCCCTGCTGCACTTCTGGGATATTCACACTTGATTCTTCAACCTCCTGCAAAACTGCATTAGTTAGTGGCAAGATAACTTTTCCAGTTGGTGATTTTGGAACGTGGATGCCTTTCTATGATCCACACGTTGCCAGGCATTTTCTGCAACAGTTACATGGTAATCCACTCTATCACATATTTCCAGTTCTATTTCACTAGGCATGGGAGTTTTTCCACCGCAGGACCACTTTTCATCTATGCTTGAAGATATGCCATAGTAGTTGAAATCTATTCGAGAGCAGTAGCTTAAGGGCCTCTTTTTTTTTTTACTGAATGCTTCTGGGACTACTTACTCTTGGAATTAACTACATTACAAACATTTATGCTCTACTACTAGAAGAAAAATGAAAGACGCAAACACATTACTAAACACACCAAAGTCTGTGCAGGAAAATCATTGGGGAAATTCTAGTGTAATAATAATAATTGAAAATTCTTATTTTTCTTTAATCAGATATATAGAAAAATGTACTAAACACAAAAGCAACTATATACCTTCAGTAGTTTGAGATAATTCTTGTGGATGATGATAAATTCATTGCATTAGAATTAGCTACATCTATTTTGTAAATCACTGATGATCTTTTTTGTGTGTTTGTTACTTTACTGCTTAGAAGCAAGGTTTTTTTTTAATATGTTTAACTAGCCTTGGATTTTGTGTTAAAACATATTTTTTGGGTAAGTTTTGCTGCACCCACCCCACCCCCAAAGGCACAGTTTTGTCAGCATTGTATTTAATAGTAATTTAACTGTAGCTATAATGTGTGTTTAATTTCTTTTGTTAGGTGATTGTGGTAACAACAGCTTCAGAACATCATCAACTCATGGAGGCAATCTGCACAATTTAGCAGAGAAAGGTAATGTGAATTACATAAACTATTTAAAAAAGGAGAGTATTTAACTGTTTAATGTTTGTCTTGTGTTTTCAGAACTGCAGATATATCGTCAGTTAACTTTCCACATTGTATTACACTTGTCATAAAAGTTTATGGTAAAGCAAAAGTAGATTTTGGCCTTACTTTGTCAGTGAAGTTACGAGGGATATCCAGAAAGTAACTTACATTTGTGCCTAGCGTCAAAACATTTCTACACTCAGTATGCATCAAGCTGTCGTTGTGTGTGGACTGTGACTTTGTTCATTGTGAATTATTGAAATGTGCCCTTCAGTAGAAAATCCCGTGAATTATGAGTTGTGTTCAGTGATTATGTTTTTACTGGCAAAAAACCTCAAACCAATTGAAATTCATCAGCAACTTTATGAAAGAGAATAATGAGTGAAGGTGTAGTGAGGCAGTGGTGCATTCAGTTTAAAAATGGGCACACCTCCGTTTTAATGAGGACCACAGTAGTTAGCCCAGCCTTGTAACTGATGAACTGACAGTGGAAAACAACAATAAAATTTGTGAAAATTGGCACTTTTCTATTACTGATTTCTCGCGAATTTCACAATGTTTACTGCATGAAATTTTATTAGAGAAGTTTGATTATCACAAGTTTTGTGCAAGATAGATACAAAAAATCTTGACGGAAGACAACGGAATTGCTGAATTTCCTTGTAGCCTACAACGAGGATGGTAACATACTTCGCAGTTGCGTCGTAATAGGAAATAATATGTGGCTAAAGCATGTTAATTGCGAGACAAAAAGACAGTCCATGCAGTGAGGGCACATGAGTTCTCCCAGAAAATAGGAAAAATGTTTGCAAACTTTGTGAACCAAAAAGATTATGGTAACTGTGTTTTGGGACACTGAGGGAGTGCTTCTGGTTTATTTCCTTGAATGTGGCACAACAATTGCAAGGGAGGTATTGTGAAACATTAACAAAATTAAGGTGAGTGATACAAAAAAAAAAAGTGTCGAGGAAAACAGCTCAAAAGCATTATTTTTTCACGACACTGCATGTCCGCACACAGGTAATCGTACCCGACAGCTCTTGGATGGTTTTGGATGGGAGGTGTTTGATCACCCAACGTAAAGTCCGTTTCCGGTGCTGAACGATTCCATCTCTTTCCAGCGATGAATACCTGGTGACAGTGACGGTGAAGTTCATTCTAGTGTAAACCAGATTTCTACAGAGACTGGATTGAAAACCTTGTTCAGTGTTATGATAGTGCCTCTATTTAAATGGCAACTGTGTAGAAAAATAGTTTAAGATTGTCCGTTTCAAATGTATATAATAAAATTCTTTTTCTTATTTGGTTGGTTTTTTTATTTTAAAATGTAAGTTATTTTCTGGACAGCCATCGTAGAAACGAAAGTAGAAAAAAGTAAACAATAGATTTTTGTTTATTGTGGTCCTTCACTATCTTTAATTATGTGATAGATATCAAGTGGCTAGAAATTCTCTTATTTGATCTTATTTTAAATCATTAGGTGTGCAGGGTATTAATACTACTGAAGGAAAGCTTTGTTCTTACATATTGTTATTTTTTGATACACAGATTGGGGAAAGACATACCAGCAGTTATTTATTAAATGCTGTGCATGCATGCATGCCCTACTTCACAACATATTGAGTTATTCTTTTTAAAAAAGTATCAACTTATCAGCAAGCTGTAGCATTTGCTTGTTTGCAGAAATTGTATGTTAAGTCGTCTCATGTACTGAAATTGTATTACCTGCTTTTTAAGTTTGATAGTTCATATGAGGACCATTGCTGCATTTTAAGCAGTTTAAATTCTGCAGTTATAGTTCTAGTTCCATTTAATAACCTGAAATCTTTTGAATAATTTATCAGTTTTTGTTTCCTCTCATTTGCAATTTCTTGCATTCAACAGTCTAAATAGACTGTTTAATATTTTGGGAATGATACATTTTTGGTGCAAACCTATGTGTAAGTTGTAACGCTCAGCATTCAGGAAAGTGTGTGTTGAAATTGCCATCTGACCATCAAGATTTCAGGTTTCCATAGTTTCCCAAAGTCACTCAAGGCGAATGCTGCAATGGTTTTGCCTAATTACTTCCTGTTTCTTGCCCTGAATCCTCTCCCTGCTCTAATAACATCAACAGGATGTAAAATGTGATTTTTATTTTAACGCACACACATTTTTATTGCTGCTAATACTATGGATATATATATACTATTTTCTACACTAAATGAAGGAAATTTTTCCCCCATCACATCGCATCCCCCCCCACCCCCAAAGTCTTTTTGTTTAAAATTCTAAAACAGTTGTAATTCCAAATCTTTTGGATATTAATTTCTTATGTACATTTCCTTCTGACACAGCAGTTCACAAATGTACATAGGACGTTTTTAATGACAGTGCTAATTTTCAACAAATATATGGTCATTTATGTTCAGGTATTTGTTATGTTAAGGTATTTGTTGCACAAATATTTAAGAAAAGCAGCTCACCTCTGGGAAGATAGTTAAAATTTAAATATGCTTTCTTGGTGGATGGAAGATCTTGTATGCCCTGATGATCCTGAGCGCTTAGCCACTGGAATCGCATCCCTTTTTTTGGATTCATAGAAGGGGCAGAGGAACAGATTTGTCTGGGTCTTACAGGATAGGGGTTGGAGCGCTGGGGCAACTTGTTATGAACCCACAAATCCTAATATCTGTCAAAAGTTCTATGAAGCTACCTAAAATTTTGAGCTATCGGATCACTCAAAAGTGATATTTAATGGTTATTAGTGAGACTAAGGCCACGTTTACACGATGCGAGTTGACTGCAATGACAGTTGGCCGGACCGTCAGTGGTGGGGTTAAGAGAGTGGACTAGCATGCTAGTAATAATTAGAAGACGGTGCACTGTCCACTGTGAGGACAGTTCTCTACTCTTACATTGTGATCTAATTGAAAATAGTATGTCCATATTACAGAAAGGAATTAACATCGTAGCTAATTTGTTGATTATAATGTTGAATGATATGAATAATAATAAAATAAAACGTAGAAAAACGTTAAAATAGTGGATATTAAAAAGAAATGCCTCTGTGCCTTTTTTAAAGTTGTAGAGTTGTATCATTTAAGACTAACTGTATCTCAATTTGAAGAGCTATTGTGAAATATTTTTCCGATACATAAAAAATGACACCGCTATGAAGCAATTTTTTGATAGCAGAGTCTCTAAAAACCTTGTTCTTATAATTTTTATTCTTAAAATTCCATGGAATTTCCTCACTTTCATGCAGTTCTAAAGATTTTAATGCCTCTGCTTCACTCCGCTTACGCGACTTGTTAGTTGTCGCCATCTTGATTGTTGAACTAGCGCGCCAAAAGTTGGTCATGAACAGAGTCCACTATCCTCATTCAACTATCTGTCCTGTACCTGTTCACACGAGGAGAGTGGACTATCCAGTGCTGCACGCACAGCAAGACAGTACACTCGTTCCAGTCAACTCGCATTGTGTAAACGGGGCATAAGGGAAAAGAGTAGAATTAGTTGATAAGTACAATCTAATATATGTTCGAGTTTCTGAAGAATATTTAATTACAAGTGAAATATTTATTTTCAGAAAAATACGGAAGTACATCTTCAATTAGCCTGTAGCAACCAGTGACAACACTAAATAATGTCACCAGTTAAATATATTCAGCAGTTGCACCCCTAATGATGATGAAATTGATATCATTTTAGAAATCTTCATGGAAGCCTTTCCCACTCCCCTTTCTTGGTGCTGCCATGCAACTTTACAGCAAATTTTCAAGAGTATGTTTCAGCGAAATTTTTAGAGAATGTTTCATTTCAAAGACATGAGTATTATGTGTACAGTGGATCACTGAAGATGACATAAAGAATATTTTATAATATAACTTTAAAAAAGCAAATGAGCAGCAGATGTTCATGGAAGGTTATGCCAAGCATTTGGGAGTGATGTAACAAAATTATTCGTTTCAAAAGTTGTTTGCCAAATTTCATTCTGGGGACTTCGATGTATGTGATGTACCATGCTCTGGCTACACAACCGAGATTGTTGCTATTGATTGCAACTCAGTTGCTGATACAAGCCCATACTGATCAGTGCAGGAGATAGCAGCAACTTTGAACATTTCCTGTACAAGTGTGGAAAACAATTTGCATGAAATGGGATATGTTTCTAGGCTCAATGCTTGGGCATGGCATAAATTAACGAAGGCTTACTTCACCAGTCCACATATTCATCTGTTGTTCACTACTGGAAAAAAACAACTTATTTGCCTACCCAAGTAGTATTAGTCTAACAGCAAAGATAGTCAACAGATAGGTATGTTAAAATAAGGATGATTAGGAAAATATTATTCACCTGGCAAACTAGCCTATTCACATCATTGGCCTCCCCTCCCTCACCATTCCTTTTCCCAGATCAGTGTGATAAGCTGACATGTTTTTGCTGTTACACTATATCTCCTTCCTGCTGTACCATTTCAGCATTAATGCTAGTTCAGTACCTCTGTACTCTTTATTGACCTAAAATTGATTTAATTGCACCCTTTGCCTCTTCCTAGGTATGCTATTCTGCCGACAGCTGCACATTCTCCTATTTCTCCTGAACATCTGCATCAACGATGTCAGTACTGCTATTTAGAAGTCTTTTAAATCTCTTTCACTTCTTAATGTTTACCCTTCATCTCTAATAAAGTTATTGTTCTTATCTTTAATTAGGTCCAGCAGTCCAGTGTGCCTTTTCTGGTGTTCATTGTTATAGGGTAGCATTCTTTGCTTATTTTTTTTTGCCCCTTTCAGTCTAGGTTAATTTGGGTTCAATGTACATTCGATTTTGTTTCTAAATTACACTTTTCTTTTCTCCGCTAATTTGTTTATATTCCTAACTAACCTCATCACTGTTTTTGTCTACTGACCATTTCTTCCTGGTAGCTTCGCTCTTCTTACTGAACCACGTAATGCCATTCTCAACTTCTTGAGGTTGACATCAACTGATTAATCCTTATACTGTATGCTCCGATTGCTGGCGGATATACTCACAATCAAACACAAATGTGATATTTATGCATGTTTTAGTTTGTTTTAAGTATTCCAAATTTTATCCACCACCACACACAAAAATACAACATAGCCACAGGTACTTCTCAGAATATTTTGGGCTGCACTAGTAACTATATACTGTGTGAAAACTAATGTAACTTTATATACATTCACTCCATCAATGGGTATGTTAGAGTTGCAGTTTTCTGTGACGTGTAGAACAGCCAATAAAGTGCATTAGTGTTGTTGCCAGGCCTGGTAGGATATCAAACAGCATCAGATATTGAGTGATCACTGTGAAGAATACAAAGGTGCCATGTGCTTGTGTAAGACATCATTATCAGCTCCTGACAGAGTTTGAAAGGAGTGTCATTATGCTTCTCCATTTAGCCCGTTGGTTGAATTGTGCAATATTCAGATTTGTAGTGCATTTAGATGTGACAGAGGCTGATGTTCGACTGTATGGTGATGTGGTAACAGGCATATTTGTCTTCAAGGTTCTGGTGGATCACCACAAGGGAGGATCGCTGTATTGTGCACCAAACACATCATAATCCCTTCACATCTGCGCCTGCCATCCTAGAGCAAGTAATGGATTTCTTGCAATGTTCTGTGTCACTGCGCACCATTGGTCTTAGACTAAAAGCAACCAAATTGGGAATTACTGTTCTGAACATAGATTGCCATTAATACCACAACACAAACAGCTGTGTTTGGAGTGGTGCTGCAACTGGAAAGCATGGATTGCTGATGAATTGCATCAAATTTTGTTCAGCGATGAATTGCAGTTCTGCATTACCTCGGATGACCATCGTCAATGGGTATGGTGATGAGCTGGGGAAAGGTTCCATTTTTCCAATGTTTTGTAGAGGCACAGTGGTATTACTCCTGGCATCATGGTGTGGGGATCCATTGAGTATGACTTCAGATCAAGACTGGTAATGGTTGAGGAAACTCTTATGGTACAAAGGTACGCCACGGACATCCTGCATCCTCATGTGTAACCTCTCATGTGACTGTATTGTGATGTCATTTGTCAACAGGACAATGATTGTGCACACACGATACATGTGTTTATGAACTATCAGCATGAAGATGAGGTATGCCCGTGGCCATCAAGATCTCCAGATCTGTCTCCAATAGAACTTGTATGACCAGATTGGATGTCAACTCTGTCCCAGTGCCAACCAGTATATCAAGGAACACTTACAACAGTTGTGAGCCAGCTAGCCTCAGGAAATGATACAATGCCTTTTTAACATCATTCCCAACTGAATCAATGTTTCCTGGCCAGAGGGGGTGCAGTATCACACTGATAAGTGGGCTCATACCGACAGATTCTTTGTAAGTTTGACTTAGTTTTGTAATAACTGAAATAATATCACATGCCCTCTCAACCTATGAAGTTTCCTTTCTTTTCCTCTTCCCCTTCTGGGTGCTTCACTTTTCTGCTGGACAGTGTATAAACATTCTCAAATATCAAAATCCACATTTCTTTGCATAAGTTCATGTCCAATCAGAACAATTACTTTCTTACCAAACTTGTTTTATGTAACCAAGACTTAATTTCATGAATTCTGCCTATTAGCAGCAAGATGAAAATCATTATGCTTTCCCTATTTTCTGGTACTAATGACTTTCGACTAACAGCAACAGAACAGAGCAATTATTTTGACTAAAATATTATTCATAAAGAATTATTCTGTTACAACCAGTGTTTTTCTTCATTTTCATTTTTCCTATCTCCCGAATTCCTGTTCCACAGTACCATCACTTGATAGAGTAGGTGAAAAAATGTCTTGGTGTTATATTATATATATATATATAGGCAGGGTACCCTGGCAACTATTTTTCTATTCATATTTGTTGATGAATCTGTGATGGGGTCAAAAAAACACATCATCTGTGAAGTTTCTTCACAAAGGAGGGAAACATGGCAAAATTATTGGACTATGACATATGGATGGGACGGACATGAAAAAATTATAAAGCCATATTGGTCATTTTGGCAATGGAACCATAAAAATGAGTTAACTGTGGTCAAAAGCAATAAACCGCACCAACCTTATGCAACCTTGGAATCCACCGCCAACTCAATTTTCGAGAACTCGGTTTCTCTAAAACAGTGGTATGCAAAACTGACCTTGAAACCTGTGAAAAAAAAATTGATAACTGTGAAATCATGAATTGTTGGTCCTCTTGAATTTTGTTGTTCATATAATGAGCCAAATCTTGAGAAATCAGAGAAGATCAGCCTTGGCATGACTTATAATGCACATTAACCTGCTCATTCTTGAACATTCTCATCCACTTTTGGTCCTTATTATCACTCACAGCACTTCACAAATCTGATGGTGAATTTCTGCTGCTGTCAAATTTTTTTGTGGTCATGAAGCGATATCTCACAGTTGATGGGAGAATCAGTTTTCTTAAACATTATAAATTTCTTCAGCTCAGCACACAGCCAATACAAACACTCACAAAGCATGCTGGGAGCATATGCTCATGTGCACTGCTCATCATTCTCATTCACAAATGGACTTTGTTTAAAAGATAACCCTCATAAGTCATTCCGAATCCAAGCCTTTTTAACATCACCCCTTCTCCGTTATCACACTTCATCACATTTTTGCTAACTCTTCCATCTGATTACATCACAAAAATGACTTCCCCCTTTTTTTTTTAGGAATGTTCATTGGGTATGAATTTCAGTAATGTGAATACTAGCCATTGAAAACATTTTATTTGAAAGAAAATGCCTACACACATGTTAAGCAAGCACAGAATTAAAATAATTGTTTAGCGATTACTGCTTAAGATATTGAACAAGAACTATTTAAATATTCAAGAATACTATTCATCACATGTCCAAGGATGTCTTAAATGTTCAGAAATTTCTAGTATAGGCATTGGCAGAGTTACTGGCGTATTCATAAAGCTTACACCTTTAACTTCATTAATCCATTTTCCATTCTGTGCACCATCATTTTCACTCCACGGTTGATGAGCCACTGTATGAATCGGTTGTATGTGATGCACAATGGCACTATTTTTGCCTTTCTGGTGGGTTGCATATTTTTGAAATGCCTTAATAATGTTTTATTTTGAAGCATGATAAAGATCATTTTATTTACATGTTCTACTTGATAGTTCAGAAGGACAAAACGAGCCGTATTTCAGTTTTGCTACCATCATCCTCTGTTGCTACTATGTATTTTGCATTTACAACATAACCATCAATTTTTAGAGATTGCTGGATGTCAGCCATAGCTTTTCCTGCAAGCAGGAAGTTTTTCTTTTGAAAGTAAGGTTTTACCTCAAGAATCTACAATGGGTGATCAGGAAGTAAGGTTACAAAGCCTGCAATGAAATATGTACATTTTAATTCATACAACCAATACAGTCTACTGACTACGCTATTTTTTGACATAGTATCCATATCGGTTTAGCAACTTATCACTTCGTCGGATGAGTTTGAATATTCCCTCATGATATAAATCCTGTCTTTGTGTGTTCAGTGTTTCACGTCCTCATCTGAAACGAATCGTTAGCCTCCTAGGAGCTCCTTCAAGTGAAGAAAAAGATGAAAGTCACTTGGAGCAAGATCCAGGCTGTAGGATGAGTGGTCAATGATGTCCCAGCGAAACCGCATGAACTTCTGGGCTGTATGAAGTCACAAACTTTCGACACTATTCTGTGACACGATGACGAGACATTACAGTCTCTCCATAAATCTCTACCAGCTGCTGGTGAATTTTAGCCGTGGTTACTTGTTTCGCCCACAGGGATCAAATAACTGAACAGATTTCCTTGGGAGACCAGTTTACAAGAGAGTCATCATTTGTGTTTACCTACAACTAGCACTGTATGTGGCGAGTGGTTGAAACTCTGCATTGTTTCCAACCACGTGTCTTAGAATTACTGCATGCTACTAATTTCTCTATAACGGATGACACTCCAGGAATATCGACCTTGTAATCTTAGTTTGTGATCACACCTAAAAGAGACCCAAAATTGCTGGTGTGGTAAAATCAAACCTGCAGGCTCATGACTCAGGCAAACCACTGTTCTTTCTATCCTGTTGTAAGCTTTCCTACCAGATGCATTAGTCACAATAAACACAGCTTCTAAGTTGTAGTGATGAAAATGCTGAATACCACAGAATAGAACTTTCTCTTACCTAGAATTTTTATCAGGCCTACCATCTACCATCAACCATCAATAGGTGATATAAACAGGTTTTGTTGAACCTGTGTCTGTATGTATGAATCTTGATTCCACTTCAAAGATTTTTCTGATTGTGTTGTTTCAATGGAATATGTTTCCATTTTGAAATGGCACATATGTTTGCCAATAATAAGTAACTTCATCACATGATACCAGCATAAGCGGACTGTATTAACTCGTAAACGATAGCAACTACCCAGTCATGATCTGAAAGGAATCTCTGTACTGCATATGCATCAAAAGTGGCACTTGTTTTGAAGTTGCTGTTGGAAATGTTGGCACTGTGGCCTTATCTTGAAAAAGTGGCTAGGCTCTCTGAATATCTAATTGAATTGCTGACAAAGTCGTCAAAATGACTACACTGCTATTGTAGAAATGTCTTCCTTTTTTCCCAGCATTGTTAAATTTTTGGCTAAAAGTCGTAAATAGGTTGCACTTTAAATTGACTGAAAACCTGGTCTTTAACACTTTGTGCAATTGAACCAAAGATTTGCATTTTCTAATTGTTTCAGTTCTATGCTATTTTCAAGCAGAACTTCCATATATTGCATTCGTTTTAATAGCTTGAAGTAAGTCTGGCTGATCTCCTCTTTTAGCATGCTAGCAACATCTAGGTGCTTCATACAATTTTTGTCCTGAGCTTGTTTTTATCAACTTTTCATTTGAATGTTTTGCATTTAATTTTTTTCTCTTCCCAGATCTTTCTGTAATTTCATTCTTTCACGCCTGAGTCCAGAGTTCATCAACTCGGAATCTCTTTATAGAAGTAAAGAATTTAAATTTGCCTCAGTAATAGAAATTCACGTTTTATTTTCTTCTTGGGCTACTGTTGATCTTTTTGAGGTAGTTTCTTTACTTTGCAAGTCATGTCCTCACCCTTTAAGAGTGTTTTGTTTAACTGGAATTTTTTCTGGCTTGTATTTTCTTTTTGAAATATGCTGCAGTTATCTGATTTTTTTTGTGAGATTATACATAACGGAAAAGAAATAAACTCAAAGGAATTAAATATGAATGGGTATAAATAATTAATGGAAGCCTGAAAAACTTTAATGAAATTTTATGACCATTCCATCTGCCTTTGTCAACTTTCTATTAGACTATGAATGATGGATATTCATAAATCATGCATTCTATACGTAATCAGTAAGAGTAGTTCGAGCATCTGATTTGAGATCAGATAGTTCAAAAAGAAGAAAATTGATTTATGAATTTTCAAGAAAATCAGAACAAACTGATACTAAAAACTACATTGTTGTTGGAAATTTTTAATTTAATCTTGAATACCTTGTTCGAATTAGTCACTCGATTCACCTTTGAATCTTTCTGTATATTATTTACTTCTTCCTGTGACACTTTTTTTCTGTGGGTAACAATTTTTATAGGTTCTTGATGCTATTCACCTCTTTGAATATTACCTTTTAACAAATACGCTACATAAAGTCATTCAGTACTTTCAAAATAACAACTCAAAGTAAGTGTTAAATAAAACATACAGAGAGCTTATGTAAATAATGGACAGGAAAATGCTGTGAGGAAATGAAACTAATGTCTGATCCTACCAAGTGTCTTGTATAGTTACAATAACTACTTTAAACATGTACACCTTTATTGTGTTCATCATTCCCAGACTGCATAATCTATGGTAAGTGTTGGGTTTTATTTCCCTATCCTTCATTTTTACAGCGATGGAGAAGGTTTGGTTGCCACGATTTGTAAAGCGCATTCAATTTCTGGTTGAATTATTCATAAGCTATGAAAAGAAAAATCAAAAAATTTGAAATTACTAGTTCTGTTACTGATGTAAAACTTGCATCATTCAGAAGAAGAAATTACTGTAGTTTCTGAGATTGTGGTCAAGAGTCCAGGGACCTTGATTCACCATTATGCACAAGAACAGGACATTTCAGAAGCCAATCTCATTGACAATTTGCATATCCATGTTTACAATACCCAATTGACTGAAGATCTTATTCCAACAGAACATGCACATTCGGGAGGACGGTGGTTCGAATCCCCGTCCGGTCATCCAGATTTGGGTTTTCCATGGTTTCCCAAATCACTCCAGGCAAATGCCGGGATGCTTCCTTAAAAAGGCCATGGCCGAATTCCTTCCCATTCCTTGCCCCCCCCCCTCCTATCCCGTCTCTAAAGACCTCGCTGTTGAGAGACGTAAAGCAGTTAAAAAAAAAAGAACATGCACAGTGAAGAGAGTTCACCAGTTGGATTACTAAACAATTACAAGTGAATGCTGATTTTGTGGACTAAATCATCTTCTGCAATGAGGCCCATTTTCACCTTAATGGCATTGTTAATATGCAAAATTGTCATGTCTGGAGCTCAGAAAATCCACTAATGATTCGCGAGAAACAAATGCATCCAAAATGTCTCACTGTTTGGTGTGCATTGTGGTCTGTAGGAATCATTGTACCATATTTCTGAGAAAACGAGGCAGGTAAAAAAAATTAACGGCAAATGTCGTCAAGGATGCATCCATCTCAGCACTATGTTACACTTCAATTAATTGTAGAAATTCACTAGCCAGACAAAAGTAATGGCATGAATCAAATGTTTTGTTTCCAAGAAACAGACCCAGGTGATCAATATGTATTTGTAGAATGGAAGACACATTTTGCGGAGGAATCTGGAAGAAAACTCCGCTGATTGTAGCGGGCGGCAATCAGATTTTGATGATAAAAACTCTTCAAGGAATGAAGCAGAATTAAAGTTCTGCTATTGCAATTGGCCATACACTATTGCAGCACTAAAAATATCACTATTTGCACTACGAAGTTTGCGCTTCCGATGTATACCCCGTGAAAGAAGTTGCAATTAGTAATGTCGACACCTAGAAATCAGAAGAGGAAATAAAAATTGAAAATGATTCTGAATTTCAGGTGGTAGCGGACCTCCACGTCACAAAGGTTTAGAAAGAAGGCGTCAATGAACTGGTCCCTAAACAAATAGTCACTTTTTCTGTACAGTGTTTGCAACAATAGTCTACATACACTGCACAAAATTTTGGAACCCGTTGTAACTTATTTTCACAAATTGAGATGGGGGAAAAAGTAAGCATGTATAAAATGTATTTTTCGTGAATTTCATTGCGTTATCTGTTAACTTTATCACTACCACGGTATTCAAGGAGTATACATTATTTACCTGCATCCAGTGTGTCAGAGTTAAAAAGTTTCATTGTTTACTCAAGACTTACCTTTGGTGGTACTATTGGGGAAGAAGGCGTGAGGTGTGTGAACAAGTTTATCGTCGTACGTACAGGATGTCCAGGAATTAAAGGATAATCCTGCAACCGCAGATAGCTTACATCATGTCCTACTATATGACAAAATTTTGTTTTAGTAAAAGTCTCACCATTTTCGAGATTTTTTTTTTTTTTTTTTTTCGAAACATTTGACTTTGTTCAGTTTATTCCATGACATATCTACAAATTAAGACTTTTTGAACCCTGTTTTTAATTTACTGGGATATTAAACGGGCAAGTGATAGGGCCCTATGAGCTGCCACAAATCTATCTCGACTTTTTACAAAATCAGCTGCCGAGTCTTTTGGAGGATGTGGCGCTCGCAACAATGGAAGACATGTGGTTGCCCAGCACACTACACAGAGCGGCCTGAGACCACCTTAATGGAAAATGGATCGTGCACCGCGGCCCTATCGCCTTGTATTTTTTTTATTGGGGCTGCCTAAACAGTTGCAGAACACATTAACCGTAAAGGTTATGCTCGACGAATAAAAATATTATTTATCAAAAGATTTAGGGCGTGCATAAGAGCAAATGGCGGCCATTTTGAACAATTTTTATAGTTAACGAAATAAATATTACTTGCATGTATTCTATTATTTGTATACACACCATAGCATAAACCTTTCTTAAAATCATTAACATAATTTTTTTACTACATGTTTAAAATGCACAATGGTCTCTTTAACGGATTGAACTACCATAAAACAATTTTAAAAGAAGTATAAAATAATTATACCATTTAAGGTTTTTTAACGTTTTAAGGAAAAAAAGAACATTGTTTTAGATGACTCTAATATCTTTGAGTGAATTAGAATAAACGTGGTTCAAAAAGACTTACTTTGTAGAAATGACATGGAATAAACTGAACAGTCACTTGTTTCGGAAAAAAAAAATTCAATATCTCGAAAAATTGTTTTATATATATATAGTAGGACATGATGTGACCTATCTGCGGTTGCAGGATTATCCTTTCATTCTTAAACACCCTGTATACTACACTCTATGCATTTAACATTTACTTCGAAAATCAGCACTGTGGTATAAAATCTAGTATTGTGTTTTAACACGCTTTTCGAAAAGCTGAATAGCGTCCCAGTCGTGTCTGACTTAGTGAAATTCATTTCCACGGGTGTCTGCATCTCGAGCGAATTATTGTTCGCACTCTTGATAAACTCATTATTATTAATATATTGGCTCAAATAATTAGCCAAGTTGTGGACGTCGTTGAAGCCTGTAAGTATATCAAACAATTTGTTATTAAAAAACTGGAATTTATTGTTGGACTCGTCTAAATTTGCAATCATATGTTTGAAAGTCTACCAAGCCGTTCACATACACTCCCTGACTGAGATCTTTCGGTGTAAAGTAATCACAACTCAGCATTAGACTATTACCAGACAAGCAAAGTGTAACAGACAGGTCATACTCCGGCAAATGTACGTGCAAGACTAATTTCGTCACTTTTAATTCCGAAAGTTTTACAAATGTCGATAGATGAGTGCAAAATCTGTGGTGTATACTGTTCCGTCCACTGCAAGGTACCGTTGCAATTCAAACGGTTTTGGTAAGTCATCAAAACTACCAAAGCATGCCACCTCGGTGCTATCCAAGTTTACAATTCCATATTCACGCTTACGAATCTTATTTGGCAATGCATCAAGCATCAATACCCTACCAACAAACTGTATGCGCTTGGCACGTCTGCATATAACATCGGTCAGTGGCCTTTTTTTCCCCCCCCCTCCCCCTTTCCCTAAGCCCGACCCACCCTTATGAAAGAGCTACAAGTACCCCTCATTGCAGATGCCTCCATTTTTTTCGCTATGACGTTTCTCGTTTCTGCTTATTCGCCATCTTAGCTTTTGCGACGTTCGTGATCCTTCCCGCTAGAGTGGCACGTGCACACAAACCGGCAAATAAAGGGAGGATACTGCCTTTCTTTTTGAAATTCAGTTAGAACACACAGTCCTGTGAACAAGGAATGCTGCAGCGCGTTCGCCAAACGTACAGGCTTTCGCCTTTAATTCTTCCCTAAGCCTTCTCTGCGAATACACGATCTGATTTAGTTGTACATCGTGTTTCTTACAGGCCGCATCTAGTGGGTTGATATTTGTCTACCCAAGTGTCAAGATTGTTTTCTAGTTTAGTTAGAGACCCGTAAAATTGATTTGTGGGTATATGCGCCTCACATGTCTCGCCGATGAACCACTCCCTCAACAACCGACACACTTTAGACCATAGGTTCCCAATCTTTTTTGACCTACCGCCCCCTTTTCGAAAAAAAAAAATTACTCACCGCCCCCCGGTTTGAAAAAAACAGTACCGACCTCTTTTATTGTTGTAATCAACGTTGTGTAATCCATAGCGTTTCAATTTAATTGGCTTGTTGCCGACTTCTTCAAACAGTGATTTGATGGCACCACTCTTAGGTGAATTGGGCTATTTTAAATATTGAAAAACAAGGACAGATTTTTAAAATTACTTTATTAAAGAATATTAACAATTGTACAAAATTTGATTAAAAACATATGTTGAAAATTATTGTAAAATTATCAGTGAGAGGTCTGAGTTTCATGTAATGGTACCAATTTTTCTACATTTGGTGCTATATTTGTCAGCATGAGTCTCAAATCGCCGCATTCCACTACTAACAATCTGTTTCTTTTCTTTGTTAGTAAATTGGTTACTACACTAAATTCCCTTTCGGCTAAATATGATGACGGGATTGTAACAAAAATCTTTTTTGTTGCAGCCCACAAAGCCGGATATAAATCTGGATTTTGCCTCTGTAGCCAAAATTACTGATATCAATTTTTTTAATTTCAATTTTAATTCTTCATTTGTTGACAGTTCTATCAACTCTTACTGTAGTGATAAATCTGCTGTTTGTAGATTCGAGAAAGGTTCTAATACCCAATCTGGAATGGTCATGTTAAGAATATCCTTAAATCTATTTTTAAAATCTTCTTTAAGTGCTTCCAAATGTTAACAAAATACTAAAATATCTTCATCATTTGTTTCCACAGAGGAAAGTTTTGAAAACTCATATAATTGTCTTCGACCGACATCCTGTTTGTACAAGGCATGTTTTGATATGAACGCACAAACAACTGACTTTGCTTTGATCAAATTCAAATTATCTGCTTGCAGCCGTAGGTTTGTTTCATTAAATTTATGATATAGATCAGTTGAATGAGCTATATCATTCTTATATTTCAATAAATTTTCTCTTAATAAAACATCCTTGTTTTCAAAAAACGTTATAATGGAGTCAAAAACTTCATAAAATCTTGTTAGACAGGTACTCTTTAACAGTCAACGAACTTCTGTGTGCAATAAATAGCAAACGATTGAAATCCTCATCATTTCATCACAAAGTTTTTCAAATAATCTACTATTGAGAGCATTGCTTCTAATCTTGTTAACTGCGGGAATTACACACTGTAGTGAGCAGTGCAGGCGATCATTGGTACTGCCTGTTTCAAATATGAAATCAGCCCTCGGTATCGTCCAACCATTGCTGGAGCACCATTATTAGCAATGGACACGATATTATTCAGATGAATACTTTTTTCTTCGAAATAGTGTTCCAAAACTTGGAATATAGGTTTTTTGCAGTACAGTAGTTCTTGGCAAATTTTTTCCACTAATGAAATGAACGTACGCAGGAAGTAATGAATCATTGTTTGGTAAAGTAGATTCATCAAGCTGTATAGAAAATTCGGCAGTCTTCAATAAATCTGTTAAGAGAGCTCTCCACGTCCTCGGACATTTCGTAGATTCACCTCTGTACTGTGTTATTGCTAAGTGGGATTCTCTTAATAATATCAGACGCCAGCTTGTGCATTACAGTACGCAAAACTTCACTCACAGATATTAGTATCAATACTTTCCCAATCATGTGCGGTTTTCCCGATTTAACAATAAGCAAGGAAATGTTGTAAGAGGCACGAATGCCATCTGCGACTTGTTTGGATGCCACTGAAATCATACCAGCTAAAGATGAAGGTCTTGAATATTGTTCTTTGAACATTTGAAGGTAAGATAAACTTTTATGTTTTCTGTCAGGGTGTATTTTGGTTATATGTTCTTCTAAGCGTGATGGTTTCATAGCTTCATTTGAGAAAAATTGGAAAATCAAGCACATTGGCAATTTCTGGTTTGAGGGTGCCTCAATAAAACCATATTTCAAGTATTCGACATTGTACTGTCTACATTTTTTCTTTGAATGTGACATCTGTGAAAATAAAAGTAAATTTTGATATGACCAGCATCACGTTATTCCCCTAAATAGATTTTCTATTACAATTTAATTAAATAAATTGAAATTTGTGTTCATTATTTCATGAATATTTTGTGACGAACAAATAAACTATAAAAAAACATTTATTATTTATTTAAAATGTATATACACCAATTTTAGATTTTTAAATTACGTTACCGCCCAGCCACGGAAACGATGTACAAAATAGTAGTAATGAAATAAGAATAATAAAAATTATTAAGCTTTATGGAAAAAAATTAGAAATAAAAGTTGTTAATTATAACTCGTTTATTTAACTTTGGTAAATAACTTTTTCTTCAAATTTCTCAGTTAAAAAATCTTCTTAAAATAACTTAGATAAAAGTGAAATCATTAATCTGCCACTTCCAGTTTTCAGATCTCTATCAAAAGTGGATAGAACTGAGATATTCAGGTCCGAAACTTGAATATGTAATTTCATAACAAGCTGTTCGACAGAATTTGCTCAAACTGATAAACAGCCAGGCATAAAGATGGATGGAGAACAGTTAATTCGAGTTAATATAAGTCTAATTCATGGTTATATTAGCAATCCATACAATGGCAGGATAACTGACTGTCTTCAGAGGACGTCTATGCTGTGAGCCAGCGACAGACAGGACACCTCGCTCCCCACTAACACACAGTCCTACAGACCGTCTTCGAATTCACGCATTTTCAGCTAAAATGGTAAAGATGTTCTAAGTTATTTTATAAAAATATATCAGAGATTTTATCTCGGTTAAAATTAAAAGGCGCAGTATAATGAATAAAAATTTAGAGAATGAGGCGTATCAATACATTTCTTAATCCATATATCCCGAATGCAGGGTGGAGGTGTTTCAAAACAATAATTCAGATTTTGCATAATAAGTGGAAATGTATCAAAAGAAACGGAATAGAAACGGTAGATTCATGTGACCCAACTTGATGGTACTTTGGGATTCGGTTGTTTATAAGAGAATGAAGAAAGAACAGAAAACAAAAAATAAAATATTGAAGAAAGAGAGGAATATAAATTAAATAATATAATATAACTATATAAATACTATTGACATAAATAAATTATTATACCCATTAATTTTACTGTATCATTATCATTAGTGTTTCAAGATACAGGAATATGTTGTACTATGCTTTGAGAATCGAAGTTTAACTGAATTTTGTAATGTGGTAAAAATGTCTTATCCAATTTTATAACCATCTCTTTGATGCCCCTTAAATGTAATGTAAGAGGCCTGTGACTGAAATCTTCCATTTTTAGCGATAAAGTTTAACTATCTGCACACAGAGCTCATAAATGACCGATGCCCTTCGAACCGTCGTCAGGACTTTTGACTTGCTGAAATCCTAAGGGAGTTTGCCAGCGTACTGTAATACTGACGGTTTCCATCCACACATCAGGAGGGACTGATCCGTGATGGGCTGAGTGGCCACACTGTGTGTGTGTGGGCGACTAAGGGCTGAGCGTGCCAGAGGCTAGGACTGACGGGACAAAGTCTGTCCAGGACACTCGATAATCTATCTCTCCAGCATATGAGCGGATTTTGTCGACACGTTAAAAAGAAATTTTTCCACTTTCAATTTCGGTGATCATACTATTTAATAAGTTTCTATTATAAAGTCATTTTCGGCACCCTGATTACTTCTGTTCCATTATATATAACGACTGTTGGTAAAATATAAGTACAAACAAAAAGTTCAGGAAATACTTTATTTCCTATTCCACACATTCAAGTCCCAAGTCGACACACTTTGCACATATAGTTGACACTCTTTCCATAACCGTAAATTACCATGAGGGCCAGAGAACAACAGCTGACAACTGAAATCGAGAAGAAAGTACACAGCAGAGGCCTGGACCAAGTGAAAGAAATTGCAGATCCAAATGCGGTTTCATGCGGGAGAACACAGGCATAACGAGTTGTGAGCTTCTGGGGGTATTTTATGGCCAGAGAAGCAACTATACACAATTTCCTCCATAGAAAATAAAAAAATTAAATTTTCTTTTTTTTATGTCAGATAGTCTAAGGGCGTTTTCACGCAAACCGGAGCCGGCGCCGGCCTTTTCGCACAGAGTTCAATAAGTTTTTTTGCTTTGGAGGAAGAAATAGGCATTCATGAACTATTGAAGCACGTGTTAGGAACAAAGATATAATGTACTAATACCAACTTTTAATCCCCACTGATCTTGCTTAAAGGACATTTGGAATTACTTGCTGAAACATTTGTTGAATGTTTTTTGTTCGGCACATCCTTGCCTGTGTTGGCTAGGGGGGCGCTGGCTGGGCGTCAACGCCCCCCAAATTTGCCTATGTTCACAAACGCCCCCCTCGAGCTCTCTAACGCCCACCGGGGGGCGGTACGGCCCACGTTGGGAACCACTGCTTTAGACGTACGCGCGTCTAGATATGGTGGCACATCCCCTGCGACATTTTCCATATGCGGTTCGTGAAACCCGCGACACAATGGAAATTTCGTCTGCATAAACATTTCAAGAATTTACCCTGCTGCTATAAGTGTCCTGCTACTGGGGTTAATTGAAGGTCCGCAATAATTAGACTGTATCGGGAAATGCGATTATAACTTCGTATGTAACTGACATTCCATTTAACGGGCACGTGTGGATATATTTTTTAAATTATTTTTTTTGAATATTTTTGTAGCAGTCATAAAACGTATGATGATAAGTAAAGTTTTAAACTTAGGTTTGCAAATAAATTAAAATGATCGTAAACACTGGGAGATTTTGCATGCAGTCGTAAACATGTTTATCGGTAATAAATTGCGTCTTTTTGCATGCCATAACAATAAAAATTGCAATTACCGCTAAACATGCCATTAATGTAGGCAGTCATTTTGAAAAATGCAAGAGAACTCTCTTCAGATCACTATTCGCCATGCTTTGAGGAGCGAGTTTTTTTGGGTGGATTTTAGTAATAAATCGGTGCATAACATTGACATTCAAACGGTCCAAAAATTGTTTACAAATTCGTTTTCGCATAAGGGGGCGTTCATTAATTACGTGAGGTGAAATAGGGGGGGGGGATGTCCGGCGAAATCTCACCAAGGGGGAGGCTCAACGGAAATCTCACCAAACCTCACCAAGGGGGAGGGGAGGCTCAACGGAAATCTCACCACGGGGCAGGAGAGGCTCAACGGAAATCTCACGTGAGGTTTTTTATAATTCTTGTAGAATGATAGAGCTTAAAAAAAAATAAGTCTACAAATGACGCGAAAGTCGAATTTAGGGGGGTATTTTCGTCCAAAAACCGACTTTTTCACGAAGTCTCACCCTGGGGGGGGGGGGGGATCCGGAACTCGAAAAACACCTAACGTAATTAATGGACGCCCCCCAATTGTTTTGACAGCGTTTAACAAATGCGGCACCAATCTTGCACAAAGATTTTTTCATCTTTCATTCTTGATGAAAAATTTACCATAACCTTTCTTGTGATATACCTACGGCCTCCGATATGTCATACACCTTTAATTACCGATCGTCCGTTACCATGTTGTACACCTCCTTGATGTTTTAATGTGTGGTTAAAGTTTTTGGTCGTCTTTCACGTGGATCACATTCAATATATACAAGACCACTTTTAAATTCAGCCGTCTCATCACTCTTAAGAAAAGTAGGATCAGACTCCTTATAAACATTTACCAACATTTCATGAATTTCCGTTCGCGATAAATAAAGAAAACGAAAAATTTGATGACGACACCATATGCCAGATTATCAAATGTAAACGAGATATACACAATACGTCTACTTTAAAAAGCTGTATAAAGAAAATCTTCACTGGTCAAGTTGAAATTAATAGTTCGTTATTATGATACGTTTAAGATCATCGGGGGGGGGGGGGGATGCATTGATAGCAATGCCACATTTACGCCAAGCCGGGATGTATTAATCCTACCCTCACATAAAAACTTCAAACAATTGACGAAACTCAGTGTCAGAATCGTTTTTTCTCCCCCGTTTCCCACCGTTTAATCGATTCAGTTTTGGTTTGTTAGTTGGACACAATTTTACCAACAGAGAAAGAAAAACGTTTATCGTTGCATCGTAACTTGCGGGGATGACGGTATCAATGGATGGTCGTTATAGGTTGACGGTTGAAGGGTTATTTTTTCCCTTTATTTCTCCTCGCTATGATATGCATGATGCCTATATTAAACAAGCATGGACCATTTTTGATTTTGTCGCTTTCTTTTCCTTGATTGATCAGTGGTTCATTATGCCATGTAAAGAGCTTTATGGTTGAATGTTTGGACATCTATTGCACAGCATACCCGATTGTTGTTCTCTGCCATAGAATTTGAACAAAAATTTTGAGCGATCTTTGCCGACTACAAAAATATATTCCGAGACGTTTCACGTTAAAGCACCGGTACAATGATCGCTAGCAGTACGCATTACCGATCAGCCGGTTGACATCTGTTTTCGTTGAAGGCCTTAAACCATGATATAAATCATTCTGTTTTGTAATATGTACGTATAAAATGTAGATTTTACCTCTATTTTTAGAAAAATGGCCTCTTTCTTTTACAGGAATCCATTTCATGGGTTTAAGACGAAAATATTCTTTTTTTGTTTTGTTTCTTCGAGCATCGTGTCTCAATGTCAGGAGACTGTATATATAATTTTCTTTTACGGTTTTTATGTTCTAGTAATAACAGCTGTAAGCTGGGCCAAAATGTTTCTGGGGAAAGAGGCTTTAGAAAATGAGGCAAACACACATTATCTCATGTTAGCGTTATTATTACTTATATTGAAAGTGTCGGTGAATAAAAGTTATAGATCGTTTAATTTTCTGAAATTATTGTTGAAGAAACTTTTTGATTCAGTCAATAATGAGGATATTAGAGATTGCGTGTAAGAAATGTCAGGGGAGAACTCGATCTCTATTCATCCACACTTTTGATTGTGTACTAAGAAGCTCGTTAGGAAACATGCATCCCATCTTTAATTCTTATCTCTGTGTCAGCGAAATTTTATCTTCTCTACACTATAGATCTGTAAGTGGACTGTGTCTGTTTCTTTGAACCCACAACACACAAAACCTACAGAGCTGATTACAATGGGGTTTTGACAGTTTCAAAGCTTATGGTATAGCTTATATATATACGTGAACGGGAGACTGAGTAAGAAACCTCAACGGATATGGACTAAGGTCCTTAATACAATCCCGGTCAGAGATTATTCACACCATCAAAAAACCTCCTATATGCCTACCAATTGTCTTAAGATATGTTTAGCGACTTTCCAACATTAATATTTGGCTTGTTATCGGCCCAATGGCTTTCTAACATTAATATCAGTTTATTATGGAGAATTTGCGTGCATGACAAAGAAATTTTCAAAATCCTGGCCAGACATCGTACATTCCATGAATGATATACCTTATGCCAGGATGGTTCCTTCATAGAAGGCCATGGCCGAATTCTTTCCCGTTCTTTGGCCACAGTGCTTTCTGTAATGACTTCGTCAGGGACGAACCGCAAAACCCTGAAAACAATCTTTGCATATTTCTTGATATTTAAGTTTTTAATTGCGAAGTGCATAGCATCTTTTCAGAGCGATTCTTACTACTGTACAATTTTTAAAGTTTAGATGTAGTCTGTATAGCATTTGAAGATAAGATAAGATTATATCTGGCTGACTCTCCTTGCAGCATATTAATTGCTACGCTTCCTACATGTTATGAATCCAGTTTGATCTCAGTGGTAATACCGAGCGTGGTGGGTGAATGGTTAACGTTCTGGCCTCGAATTCGGGAGGACGCCGGATCGAATCTCCTTCCGAGCATCCAGATTTGGGTTTGCCATGGTTTCCTCAAACCACTCCAGGCGAATGCTAGAATGCTTCCTTCCAAAAGGCCATGGCTAAATTCCTTCCCGTTCCTTGTCTCCAATGCGATCCCGCCTCTAATGACCTCGACGTTGACGAGGCGTAAAGCCACATGGAAAAAAAATCAATATTAATATTTTTGAAAAGTGTTTATGCTGATTGAAATAACTGAATAATATGGAGACAATTGGTGAGCTGAACCATTTTGTAGACAAGTGCGCGTGAACTAAAGTTTCGTCACCATGCTGCTAAAAAAAAACCTATGAATTATTGCTGCGCTGAGGACTGGAAATTTGTTTTTCTAATGACATTGAACACATTTCATTTCCATCCTGTTTACCATTAGCACCTAGGTCTGGTCAGCTTCGCTTCCTGTAACCACCGTGACAATGAATATATAAACTGTTGTCGCTCTTCCATAAGTCCATTTAAGAGATCTTATTGGTTCAAACTTAGAGTCAGTTATAAGCTGTAAGACTAGAAATAAAAGCTAATGATAACAGAGGAAAACTCCTTTGATATTGTGTCAACATTCTTCAATGAACGCTCAATCAAAGTTTAAGTTCTAAACATTTCCAGAAATGGTTTTCTTATTAATATAAAATCAGAAGCACGTCATCTCTACCTTTCGTTTTAATCATGTTTATAATTACTCTCCAGAGAGGCGTGGTCGGTCGGGTCAGTGGTTAAGGATTGAGAGATCTCTGGTTCGAATCCCGATATTTCCGGAATTTTCGGACCTTGTATAGATGAACGATCCGCGTTAGGTTAAAGGTTACCGTTCCTGGTAGGACTACCGTGACGGGAATTGTTAGGGAGCGTCCATAAACTATCTGGCTCTATTTTGGTCTCCCCCCTCTATGGATTCCAGAACAAATTTTGTACTGCTTTCTCGTATCATACTATCGTAAATTACATACGGAGATAATTAAATGGTGGAAATAAATATTTACATGCTGTTGTGTGTTCTGTACCTTATTTTAACTGTGACAAATAATATGAAAGAAAAGGTACGTGGCTTGGCCCGGACCCCCCCCCCCCCCCGTCTTACATAGCCCATCGTAGCTTTCTACCCAACCCCCCTTCACCTCCCCTAGACCGAGCACGTAGTTTATGGCCGCTCCCTTACTGCTAGTACTAATTTACCTTGTATTTTGTCGTCAGCAACAGAATTTCTTACACTTCTTGTCTTCTCAGAGAAATTTTGAAATCTGTAACATTGTAGTCTATATATGGAATTAATTTCGCCATTGAAATTTTCAGAGATTAATGGGACTCTTTTGTAATTGCGATATTTAGTCTAAACTACGTTCTCACGTTGAAATTTAAGAGAAAAACTCAGTTGCTTAAAGTGTGCGTTATATTTAAAATATCATACTCGTTGAGTAAACATTGGAATCACTATAATTATAGTCTGCTTAGTACCTGAATTCAGGAGCAGAGTGCATGGGGACACGCTTCGTCTTCGTGAACGGGATATTTAGCGGGACAGCGGGTATAATCGAAGTGCTGATGATTATTGACTGAGAAGATCTCGATTCCAGAAGGCGTAGTATTTAAAAGAATTTGTTTGAAAGGTCCATGGCTTCTGCTTACACGACGTAACTGCCAACATGTATATCCCGTACTGGTAGAAGCAGCAGAGGAAGAGATAAGAAAGGGAACGATTTTATTCTACTCCCCATGTGTGACTAATTTTTGTTGGTTAACTTTATTTTTAAATCGTGGCAGATGCCACCATGTTATGTTTATTTTAGTTGATAAGTTGGTGGTATTCTGTTCATCAATAAATATTGTGGTTGCCTTGTTCTTTTCTTTTTATTTCTATTCTTCGGAAAAACTGTACCACCGATCTTTTCAACCGTTACATAAATATTCAATAAAGAGAATAGTCGGGAGGAGAGCAACTTTTGCCAACTCTGGTGAATTTGTGTGTGCAAAGGTCGCGTGTATTGGCAAAAATCGAGGTAAATGTGTTGGCGTTTCTAACTGCTCGGTATCTCTATGCTTGGTCACTCTTCAAATGAATCTTTCGTTGGCCAGTGTACTAGCTAGTGTCTGCCCCGATTCGAAACAGACTACGTATTGCTCCTCACTTCTCACTCGCTGTATTTACCGCTGTCTGATACTAACTTCTCTGTACAAATTCCGCGGCGGGGTCGGCTGCTTGTGGTTCGAGGAGAGCATCATGCTAACTAGAGCACCTCTGCTACGGGCTTGCGAACTCTGTACGGTTCTATATGCTCTGATTTAAGTTCTCCATGGTCATTAAGTAACTGTGCCTGGAATTCGATATTGAGTTAGCTCGTTCGAGTCTCACCATGTCTTTCTTGGCCGGGGATTTGTAGAGGTGATATTTCAGATTGTGTATTGAAAGCCTTGATTAAATTACAAACCTCTCCGCAGTGCTTATGGAGTGTTGGCCTTTGATGAATGGGGATGCTGAAGATGGCGACTTCGAGTTGCTTTTTGGAAGAGTAGGCCTGAATTAGTCCGCACCGGGCTTCCACTTTCCAATCTTTCATCCTCATGTAAAGTCTATATAACCTATCCCAGGCAACCAAACAAAGAAATGAAATGGCCTAGTTCGACCGAAATCGCTGACGTGCCTAAATGTTTTCTTCTTTTGATATTTCCGAAATGTTACCTGTAAGAAGAGCATGGGAAACTGTTTCCGGCTTAGCTGTCACAGAAGCTCCTTTCTTGCCGACTCTGACAGCCGGGTTGTGTTCGCCGGTTCGAGTTTGGTCTACGGCATTTTGAATTAAGTATTGGTTTTGTGCAGTGTACAAGCTGAACGAATTCATATGAATACTTGCAAAATAAATAAATAAATAGCAAATTTTAAGTTGCTGCTAGCTGTTTGGATTTCCGATAATATGCCAGTACCAACGCATTGTACTAAGTCTCGTCATGAGTTGAAGATTGAATCACTTAGGAATTATTCTAGACAGTAGGTAATATGTAGAGTAATAATTTGGCTTCCCTTGAAGGCGTAAGTTTAGAATAATTGCATGTACTTTCTACCGTAGCTATCGTTTTAGATCGTACAATAAATGTCGTAAAAAAATATGCGGCGTCAAACTGAGCTTGCCGTTAGTAATCTGACGAATCAAGCAAATGCAAAAACTGCGTGTCATTTTTGTCTCTGCCTCCCTGCCCCCGTACCGGTTGTCCTGGCTGCGGTTTTCAGCAGCCGTCAAGGCGAATGCTGGGATGGTCCTGCTTCATGAACTGCACATTTATCACATACAGATCATAGTTATATGTTTCACAGACAGACAATACCTCACTTCCCCGCTTAATACGTAGTACGATCTGGCAATAGATATAAATTGTTTGGCGTCGACAAGAGCATGCGGCCGTATAACCAAAGCTCCAAATTTAACCATGCCAACGATGAGTAAAACTCGTCAAACGTAGCCGATCCCAAAATGTTTAAAAAAAAAGGTGGCGAAGAAGAATAAGATAAAGTTCATATTTCGTGTTAATTTTCTGTTGTAAACATTGAATACAAATGAAGATTTACTGAAAAGAAGTTTAGGAATATTGGTTACTTACAGTGAAACTTGGGTAACGAGTTTTGTCATGGTCAGGCGCACTAAAGTTTGGACGTGTATTACAGTGTTTGAATGTCACTTCCATGTTAAGAATGGGGGGTTTAACGCAAACTGTCTTTTTTTTTTTATTGGTCTAAAATACTGACTTCGGTATTACCGAATGGCATAGTTTACTTGTCAGATTTATCGGTAGGTTAGTGTTTTGCTCGTTTATAGATATATTTCAGAGGTATAGGGCTATTACTTTATAGGTTCCTGCAAGATTATCATTTCCAACACACTATATGGGCATTATGGCTCATAGATAGTTATGACATCAGAGCTTATAGACCATTGCTAAGGAACGTAAAGGAAGACTGTCAGTGCGGGTTCTTCTGCTTCACACTTCTCTGTAATATGCTCAGTTATTAGCAGCATGTTCAAATCAGTCTGTGCAATCTGGCTCAAGGCGCGGTCTCTCTGAAAATCACTCTCTGGTTACTGTGCCTGCTGCCTATAGAGTTGAAACCCTTTATTCTAACATCACATAATTATTTTCCTCTGACATGTCATTGTTAGTACCGAAAAATAGGCGTTTACCTTATTGATAATAAAATTGAGCCGGTGGGGTAGGGGGGGCGTCGTATGAAAAACGTTGGGTACCCCTAGTTTTGGGGCGTCCATTAATTACGTGAGGTGAAATTGGGGGGGGGGGCGAAATCTCACCAAGGGGAAGGGGGTCAACGAAAATCTCAAGTGAGGTTTTGAAATTCTTGTAGAATGGTAGAGCTAAAAAAAAAGTCTACAAATGACGCGAAGGTCTATTTTATGGGGGTAAAAAGCGATTTTAGGGGGGGTAAGTTGCGAGGTACATTCGTAGGGGGGATCGGGTCCATCCAAATCTCACCAGAAATGGGGGGGGGGGCGGAATTCCGGAAAAACACCACGTAATTAATGGACGCCTACTTTAGATTATTACCGGAGAGCGTCCAGTGCTGCGGTGGTAGGCTTTGAAGCTGAATCCAATATATAATTCAGTCCCTGTCTCTTTTTTTAATCAAACAACCTTGTTTCAAAACTATTCTATCCTATTATTCCAAACTGTACGCTTATTGCAATCTACCAATTAACGGTAGCTGTGTGGAATTTGCTGCGGTGAACTTTGTTGGTAGTTATTTCCTTGTTCCTTCGATATATTGGTAAGAACCTCTTCTTTCCCCTATCTTAGAACCTGTACCCTCAATAACACCGAGCGTGGTGGGTGAGTGGTTAACGTTCTGGCCTCGCATTCGGGAGGACTGCGGTTTGAATCCCCGTCTGGGCATCCAAATTTGGGTTTTCCATGGTTTCCCCAAATCACTCCAGGCTAATTTCGGGATGCTTCCTTCAAAAGGCCATGGCCAAATTCCTCCCCGTTCCTTATCCCCAGTTCCATCCCGCCTCTATTGAGCTCGACGTCGACGAGGCGTAAAGCCACAAGCCAAAAAAAAAAAAAAAACCTAGATAGGACGCAAATTGAGTCCGGTGTGGATCGGAATAGATACACAGGAAATCGCGCTAACTTTGCAGTCTTTTTGAAGTTATCTTTGCTACCCAGTCAGCGCGAACCATCCAGTAAATAGCTAGGACTATCAGCCGTTGCAACAAGATACGCTCACGGCCGGGGTGTGGGTGGCTGCCTTTAATGGCGAATTCGGAGAAACGTTCGCTATCAGTTTTCTAGCACAGCCAGGCGCGTTCCTTGAGCCAGGTAAATCAATCCTATTCGACGTTAGGTTTACTTTCGGTTAAGGGGACGAGGCATAAGGTGCGACGCAGTCATGACTTTGACGACAGTAGCATAGATAATTAACAGCAAGTTGGATCTGTTTGGTTATCATCTCCAAAATGATTTCTACTAGTGGACGGTAGAGCAATGGACACTACATTAGTGTATCGGAAGCATTAATTTCACAGCCATTTGGAGGTGAGAAACGAAAACTGGAATAATTAACTGAGAATATTGGTGTGCCATTCGAACCATTTAGGGAACGGTATCTGGAATTACTTTCAGGTTTGATAAAAGCTAAAGTACGTTCAAAATTAATTGTAAGAAATTCAAATAATAGCTTGCAACATGTAAAACCGACTCTTGCCCGGATACTGGTTTTTACGCTTGTAAGTTGTTACAGTCAAAGCATGGGAAGAGACGGAGTGTTGCTCCGTGTGGAAGTAAAATTGATAAAATGTGTCGTGACGTCGGAAAAACTGCCAGTAGAGACAGTAGCGGCGGTACGAGAGGCGGGGCCAGTGCTTTTGAGAAGTCGGCTCTAAAATTCTCCAGTGCGAGAGTGCTATTTTGTCATTGAAATAGAAAGGCTATCATCGTGCGAATGAACCGAGGGTGGTTACTGATCGTTATGCTGAGTGGTACAACTGTGGCACGTTAGGCCACACGTCAATAACATGTAACCCTACGGTCAGGATAAGAGTAGTTAACTTAACGTTAGCCACATTGCTTGTTTTAAGTGTGAGAGAAAGGGAAACCACACAAATTATTATGGCGCTACAAAGGGTGCAGTAGTAAGAGATTTCGTCACAAATCAAAGTACAGCTTTAAACTGTGAAAAATATTCTGTAAGTATAAAAAGTGGGACAGTTGCTTTATGCGCGGAAGATGAACCCCACTTAGGGGGAGAAAGCAAGCTAGCAGTGGTAAGTAAAAAATAAATCGCTGGTAGGATGTGAAGCACGTCTAGCTCAAGAAACACTTTACAGACAAGAGTTAATACCAAATTATATCTCAGGTGGTATTGTTGGTATAGATAATGGTTCTTGTTTAGTCAATTTAGCAAACGCTAAATTTTATGATACAGGGTGCGGCAGAAACAATGTCCCAGTTTACACATATTATTTAAGCATGAATAAATACACTTACATATTATTAATGTGTACTGTTTGGAAGAACACTTCGTACAATTTATTACACATGTCACTTTTTGTAAATTATGTCCTGCAGGTGTCCACCGTTGTTGGCGATGCAAGGTTCGGCACGAACACGCAGATTCGCCATAACCTTATGGAGGGTGTCGCCTGTTATTGCCTCGATTTGGGCGTGAATGTTGTATTTCAATTCCTGAATAATTCTTGGCCTGTTCGCATACACTTTGGATTTCATGAATCCCCACAGATAATAATCACACGCCGATAAATCAGGCGAACGGGCTGGCCAGTGGACATCACCAAAGCGAGAAACGAGATGCCGTGGAAACATTTCGCGCAAGACTGGCATGAATCTTCTGGCTGTGTGTGCTGTTGCGACATCCTGGTGGAACCACAACGACTACACATGGATTTTTTTATTGCGTATTTCCTGCATTACCAACTCTTGCAACATAACATATCGATCTGATGTTACAGCGACACAATGACCTTCATCATTTAAAAAAAAAAAAAAAAAGGACCAAGAGTACCCTGCGCAGAAACGCCACACCACACTGCAACTTTTTACTATGAAGTGGTTTTACGCGAATCTGGTTGGGATTTCTAGGCGCCCAATTCCTAAAGTTCTGCTTGTTCACATAGCCCGACAGATGAAAATGTGCCTCGACCGACATCTTGAAATTGTCGAGAAAATCGGGTTGAGTGTTGATCATCTCCAGGAGCTGTGTACAGAAAGCTTGACGTGCCTGCTGATCTCTGTGCACCACTTGGTACTTGTACGGATGGAACTTCATATCCAGATGCAACATTCGTCGCACATTTGTGTCTGAGATGTTAAGGGATTGCGAATGCCGACGAACTGATCGCGTTGGACTACGCTCTAAAGCAGCTGTTACTCGTGCAATGTTGTCCGGGGTGCGAACCGTACGTGGCCTACCAGGGGGCGTTATGTTTGCTGCAGATGCTGTCGCTCGAAACTGTTGGACCCATCTCCTAATCGTCTTCCGGGTTGGAACTTTATCATTCCGACCAATGTCAAATTGTTGCCGAAACGAACGTTGCGTTCGTATCACACTATCACCACATTTGAAAAACGTTTCAATCACAAAAGCACGATGTGCATTTGACCAACGCTCTATACTGACTGGCAATGCTTTCAGCTGCACTACACACTGGTACCAACATCAACTGTCTATGAAGCCGTATCAAGCTATAGCGCGCAATTTAAAATGGGTCATTCTTTCTGCCGCACTCTGTACAATAGGTGTTGTTTTTATGGTAATACAGGGAATAGAAAATTGAAAGTAAAATTTCAGGTCACCCTTTCTTCATCTGTTCACTGTGAAGGTGAGTTCCATGTATTTTTTGTGTGTTTATAGTTTCTTTGGAAGACTGAATTTTCTGCTAATTATCGCAAACTTCATAATCAGCGCGATGATTTTCACCACAGTTTGTACATTTTGTCTTTGCTCGCTGCTGTATACTGTTTGATTTTCTACGGGACTCGACATTTACAATACATTGGAAAAATGTGTTGAAGGGAAAAATTTATTCCATTTTTTTTAGGATTTCGTTTGTTCGACTAAACGAAGAGCCATTGGTGATATGTTTTTTATTTTTTAGCAGACGAACCACGCGGATTACAGGATACTGCATTCTTGTGCGTTTGGTTCGAATTTGTTCATCGGTGATTGAATATGGTATATTTCTTATAATTACAGGAAGCTGCTTCTAGTTTGGGGCAAGGAATATGTGATATTTGAGCTCTAAGATATCTAAATATATGTGCGATTTTTCGGAAATCGTCCTAAGTTATTAGTGTTTACTACTCGTCCCTTAAATTCCCATAGAATGGTCATTCGAAAGCAGTCTTTTCGGATCATGAATATAAGATTTATGGCTTTCAACACTCCGGAGAAAGGAATTTGTTGGTTGACTTCATACTAGGCACTTTGAGAGTAAGACAGCAGTGGGGTAAATGCAGAATAAGGGATCAGAACGGTTTTTTTGCGAGGGAAGATTCTTTTTCACAGCTTTGGAAATTTTAGCTGCGCCTGCTGTCCTTTTTTATTATTTGGTGTATTATACTTTGTCACGTTTTCACCACACCGCACTATTTCTGGACATTGCACTTACTATTTTGGCTGTGACACCGCCCGATTTAACTTTAGAAAAATTAACCGATGTAATACCTAATCTTTGTGTTTTACTAAGTAGCTAACAATCTCTTGTCTATAGTTGAACGAAAGTTATTAACTAATTAACGCGCATCGGGAAACTCTGGGAAACAAGGAAGTACGTCCGTAAATTACCGCTGCTCCAGATATACTGGGTGCGTATTACATTAGGTTCAGGTTCCTTGGTCCTTGGATATTTATGATTTTTTAAATGGAGAAATTTTTTCGCCGTGTATCGAGCGAAGAACCAAAGAAACCGGTACACCTGCCTAATATTGTGTAGAGCCCCCGCGAGCACGCAGAAGTGCCGCAACACGACGTGGCATGGACTCGACTAATGTCTGAAGTAGTGCTGGAGGGAATCGACATCATGCACCCTGCAGGGCTGTCCATAAATCCGCAAGAGTACAAGGGGGTGGAGATCTCTTCTGAATGGCACGTTGCAAGGCATCCCAGATATGTTCAATAATGTTGATGTCTGTGAAGTTTGGTGGCCAGCGGAGGTGTTTAAACTCAGAAGAGTGTTCCTGGAGCCACTCTGTAGCAATTCTGGATGTGTGGGGTGTCACATTGTTCTGTTGGAATTGCCCAAGTCCATTGGAATGCACAATGGACATGAATGGATGCAGGTGATCGTCCAGGATGCGTACATACGTGTCACCTGTCAGAATCGTATCTAGACATATCAGGGGTCCCATGTCACTCCAACTGCACACGCCCCACGCTATTACAGGGCCTCCACCAGCTTGAACAGTCCCCCGATGACATGCAGGGTCCATGAGTTCATGAGGTTGTCTCCATACCCGTACACGTCCCTCCGCTCGATAAAATTGGAAACGAGACTCTTTAGACCAGGCAATATGTTTCCAATCTTCAACAGTCCAAAGTCGGTGTTGACGGGTCCAGGCGAGGTGTAATGCTTTGTGTCGGGCACTCAGCAAGGGTACACGAGTGGGCCATCGGCTCCGAAAGCCCATATCGATGACGTTTCGTTGAATGGTTCGCACGCTGACACTTATTGATGGCCCAGCATTGAAATCCGCAGCTTTTTGCAGAAGGGTTGCACTTCTGTCACGTTGAATGATTCCTTTCAGTCGTCGTTGGTCCCGTTCTTGCAGGATCTTTTTCCGGCTGCAGCTATGTCGGAGATTTAATGTTTTACCGGATTCCCGATACTCACGGTGCACTCGTGAAATGGTCGTACAGGAAAATCCCCACTTCATCGTTACCTCGGAGATGCTGTGTTCCATCTCTCGTGCGCCGACTATAACACCACTTTCAAACTCACTTAAATCGCGATAACCTGTCATTGTAGCAGCAGTAACCGATCTAACGCCTGCGCCAGAGACCTGTTGTCTTTTATATGCGTTGCCGACCGCAGCGCCATGCTCTGGGTGTTTACATATCTCTGTGTTTGTATACGCATGCCTATACCAGTTTCTTTGGCTCTTCAGTATATATATATATATATATGAAATTTTGCGGAGAGAGATGTCACATTTTCAAGGCAAAAAGGTGGTGGCGTACATAATTTTATCGTGTCTGTTGTGAAGAATTTGTATTTTTGTTTGAAACAAAGATAAAGGAGGGAGCTGGAATTTATACAGAAAAAAGTTGTTTTTGATGGGACAATTCATAGGATAGACGATGTAAAGTTAAGCAGTTGATTGAGCACACTGCGATCGTTAATAGTTTTTGGATAAACCACGTAAGTTCCGAAGGGTGAGTGTACAAAACAAAAAACCTATCACCATTTTCTGTTGTTGGTCATTCAGTAACAAAAGCAGTAAGATATTCAGCTTATGCTCTCTAACCTTCTTGTCCTACATTAAACATGTATTGCGTTCACCGAAGCTCGCCGTGTACCTGGCATACTTATTACGATTTATTCACCTGCTGGGATGTTTCCCACTTTGCATCTCAAAAACTAGACTTTACACGGGAGGGATAACAGATTTAAACAAAGGTTACACTGTGGCAGTAAGATGGTAACTCCAGCTGTCTTACAGATCTAATCGTGGCCTTAGTGATCCTAGTAGTCGAAGTCTATAGAGCCGGGAGAAGATTGGGGGGAAGGAAATTAATCATGACCGTTTTTAAGAAGCTACCAACTCCATCGTGTGCCTTGAGTGACATCAGGAAACCGTTTAAAACCGAAATCGGCATGATCAAACCCGGGATCGAATCCTCGCGCTGCCGAATGCTAGGGCCAAACGTTGCCGCTCACTTACCACGTTAGATCCAATGGAAAAAGAAGTTTTCCCAAGTTGAAGATAAATATCCTTTTGGAAGGCGGAATGAGTTATCTGTGCTTTCACTGAGCCGAAATTAAGTGTACGAAGTTGTATTTACGTAAAGGACCACTCTGATTCGCATATCTGTCGAACTATGTTTATCATGGGTATTTAAAATCTATGATTATTACTTGCTCAGGGTCACGGTGAATGCCTCCATAGATATGAGCGTTATTATTGTAGTGTGATAGAACTGATGTATATGTATCACTGTGGTCACAATAGATATGGATCAATGGGTATGATTCCATGACATTTTTCTTTTGCTCATCTGGTCAACAATCATTGCCCCTGGGCCTGATAACGATCTTTCCTTCTTGTCAAGAAAGAGGTAGTATAAATATATATATATATTTAAATAAAGACATTGGCTCGTTCATTTTTTGTTTTATTACTTTTTTTTTAAAATTCTGAAGCCATTACAGAATAAGATGATCTCATGATCATGAGGCACCTTCATATTCTCCACCAGCTGCAGTACATTCCTTTACACTTGCGTTTGGTTTTCATTTGCACTGTGGTTTGTGAACGATGTGAATTCTGGAATGAAGAGAGATTTAATGTTACGGCTAGCCGTGAAGCGCTAACGGCTAAAGGATTGATTTATCCGCAGGCGTTGCGAAGCGCTACTGGTCTGTTGGGATTAAGTGTCATAATAAATTTTCTGGCGTCAGCGCAGAAATAGCCACTCTTGTTACAGTAACACCTATAACCGTCCTTAAATGAACTTTGTTTTCCGGAACTAAAAGCAGTTTACATCCTTTGTGTTGATTTAATGTGCCTGCTATTCCCAACGAATTTTGCTCTGTATCAGCACATTAAAAGTAGGTTAGCAGAATCAGTATCCGGATTGTTTTTGCCACTATATTGAACATACGTCGCTGACGTACCAGCTATCGTGATTACTGATTTCAAGAAATTATTCGTAATGTTCTAGGCTACACCTGAACACCACTTATCAATCTCATTACGAAGTTAACACGAATATGAGTCAATAATTATCCGTTATTTTATTAAATTTATTGTTATAACAATACAACTCATACAAGAGTCACTTTTCAATAGGCATATGTAAGTGAAAGTGACACACATTTCCAGTTCATCACTAGACTGTACACTGTTAATATTATTTCCCACTGCCTGTAAACATCTGCTTATTCCTTGATTTTACACTATGAATTCCCATAATCTCCTCATGCCCTCATACCTCTTCCTCCTTTTGCATTAGTCTCCTATTATGATGACTTTCCCTGACTTCATTTCTGGCTCTTTCCCCTCTTCTGTGTATCCACTGCGTATAAATTGAATTATGTTTATTATGTCTCCATTAATGACGACTTCATTACACTCTTCCATCACACTCTTCCATTACTTTATTTTCTGTTCTTTCCTCGTCAGTGAGTTGATTGCTCCTAGAAGTAGTTCAGTCCATGCTGGAGGTGGTTGGTCTGTTAAATCCACCTTTTCCCAGGTTGTGCTTAGTTTTGAATGCAAGATCCGTCAACAAAAAGCTTTCTTGTCCTGTCATAGCTTCACTAGAGACCCGTTGATCGTCACTTCAGAGGATTCCAAAAGTGGGTACACATTTGAACGAGGCAACACACGAATGGTACCGAGGCGGGACAAAACGGGTGCCTCGTTTATACACTTTGTTTGGTACCAACGCAGTTCACCGAGGCACCGAACGAGGCAGATATCGGCTATGCTCGTCGTTCGAGCGTTGGCTCGTTCACACGTGTAACCGCCTTAAGGCCTTCGCTGTTACCGTACCGGTCCAGGGGCACAGTAGGTCCCAGCTGTAATTCATCCCTACAGGCCATCCCCTTCATCATGCCGTTGTCTGTCCCCCTACCAGGTTGAAAAAAGGGGCGGGAGGAATGGTTGATCTCTAAGTGATTTTTTTTGGCACCCGTATAAATTTACTTAAAACTTGTTATTTTGTTGCAGGTCCATTCCGCAAACCAAGTACGGCACACAGGTTGGCGGAATCCTACTTCTTGACACCCATTTTGTGCCGACATTGTAAGTATATCTTCTTCTAGTACTATACCATCATGCAAAAGTGAATAATAATGTGGTTCGCGATCTGTGAAATGCGGGTTGAACATTCAGCCCAAAGAGTGGGTGAAACCCTACAACACTATGTTTTTGTGTTTTGTTTCTAAACGGTTGTGGATTTTCTGGAGAGATTTTGAGTTGAATCTCGTGAGCTTTAGCCGTCATTCCTTCCTGAAGTCAGCATATCATTAAGCAATAATTATCCTCGTTATTTGGTTCGCCTTTGTAGTTTGTTTCCAAATTGAAACACTGTAATAGTGGAATCTTTTTTGTTTTTGTTGTTGATATACCTATGCTTACACGTAATAACAGGATGCTATTTAATTCTTTTTTTGTTCCAGTTAATTTTAAGTGTTGTTTCGCTTCTACCAGCCAAACAAAATGTTTTCTAGTTTCTAGGCTCAATAAGGAGACACCATGTTTTTAAAAATCACTTGTTAAATTCCGAAGCTAATTGGGTGACTTCATTCCAGCACTCATGGCACCGTCAACAGTTTCTTTTTTCTTAATACCATGTTAAAAGCACCGAAATGTACCGAATCTGAAATTTTCTTGATAAGCAAATAACAAAGAAGTTGTTACAACTGGCATGAAAAAGGTTTTCTGAAGCTGGTGAAACAGGAAGTTTGATTGAAGAGCTGTTTTGTTTTTATGTGTATGAAGAAAGCAGTAAACTTAGAATCTCTACTTCGCCTAATTGGGTGTTTCCAATGCCTTCAAATCATTATACAAGTTAAATGACATAAAGATAAAGAATTGTTTAAATGCAGTTTTAAACTCCAGCTTCAGAATAGTCGCGCCGGCAAAAATCAGTCATTTGGAATCTGCGTTAATACTTAATATACTGAACTAAACAGTAATATGCTTGCACGCATCTACACAGTACACTTATTCGCTTATCTGAATACTCTAACACAGCCCACATTAGTAACCTGAAAGTATTAACTTGAGTTCGTAACCTAACGACCAGGAAAAAACTCTGTAACCACCTTGGAATAGATTGAAGAAGTATTTAAAAACAAAAACCTTCCGTACAGTTATTCCCAATACCTCACTAAGTTACGCTGCGAGGAACTGACGAGCACATGCTCACAGGTGTAACAACTGAATACTAACAATTCAATTAATTAAAATCGTTTCCAACATATGGTATAAAATTTACTAACCAACTGGAATACGACTTGATACGAACAACGTACTGAACGGCTTCGAAACTAACCTGATTACAATCCACAGAATATTATACAGTATAGAATACACGAGGCATAAATAATAGGAAGGTGTGGCTATCGTGAACTTTCAACGACAGTTTAATCCAGTCTCGCTCCTGTTACCTGTCTGCCCTGCGTAATGGAACAGAATAGGGTAGGCCGTTTCAAGATGGCCCCAGGTCTTTTATGAGCTAGGTTAACGCACGTTAGCCAGGTCGTTGCCGTTGATCTACACACACTTGCAAACACACCACTCGGTCGGTATATAACTCTGCACTTGCGTACTTTGCGTTCGCTCGCCACAATCGACTCTCAACTCGTATGTTCAATCGATTAAATTACAGGTAGATTCCTATACAAAGCCCGTACTAATATTTTGTTTATCACAGAAGTTAGTATAAAAGCACGGAATCTTAGAAATTATATTTGCAGTGTGTAAAACATCTGTTAACACCGTATTACTGTTAGAGTTCTATTGTTTTACGGACGACAAATTAATTTATTTAGCCACCACTTCAAGCACAAAATTATGTCTAACTTGGCTGTAGATTCGGAGAATCTCGTCCCATGCGCCGACTCAAGCTACTTTCCAGAAACCTTGAACAAATCTTAAGGTCACAAAAATTCTAATTGCGGCTAGCAGTGTAAAAATAGCGTTTTGCGACATTTTTCAAGATTGCAGTCATCGTCCCAGTTAGGGAGGTGCCCCGCCCTGTAACATCAGCTCCGCGCCACAGCCTTTCACACCATCACCATCCTGCTTCACACTAGCGGTCAGCTCAGCTCACGATCCAGGGTAGCATTCACACTAGCGGTCAGGTCAGATCAAGCCGTAGACGAGGCCATTTCATTTCAATTGCTCATAGCGAACAATGTCGTTCTCTAAATCGCACTGACAATACGTCAAGATAAAAAAGAAGATGACGGTTCTGTGTGCATCCAGAGTTTGATGCGCAAACAGATCCAGGAAAAAAATTAATTACTGGCTATGCCATACGAGAGGAGTTTTTAGTATTTCAACTCGGAGATTTCGAATTTATTTAGATAAATTAATTGCGTAACAGGATTAATTTAATAACTACAGATAAAAATTCAATAATCTGAAATAAAAATAAAGTAAATCGAGCATTTTAGGCAATTAAAATTGTGTTCTAAGCAACAAAAAATATTAATTAGACACGAATTTTCACATATCGTCGAAATTTCAGTAAAAGTTCTGACTATTTAGCAAAAGTTATAAAGTAGCAAGGAATTAAGATGTTTTTTTAATGAAGTAGGTCGCTGTGTTTCTTGCATAATCCCGCATTTGACACACGTGCGTTGCCGCGAACTGTTTTATCAGAAACCTTGCTTTTGAAAAACTCAAAAGTTTCCAAGGTGTGTGAGCTTTAATTTCACTCCTTATTTTTTTTCGGTAAAGTAAATTGCTTCCACCTCATCTCAAAGTAGGCGACCTGAGCTTCATTCAGGTCACCTGTCCTGTTCGATTTGCTTGTTCTGTAATGTCTGCCGAGACCATCAACTTGATGTACTGCATGGTCTAAAAACGGGCTACCACTGGTGGTCCAATAACGGGCTAGCTCTTGACAAGTAAACAATAGGATTTCAGCACCCCGGATCAACGACCAACTGCTCAAGCTTGAACGTCCAATAGGATTACTACATATGATGCACCTTCGATCATCACATTTGCCAAGAGAAAGCGATCGTGGCCGCAAGTGCGCCAAGACTTGCATCATAACTGGATCTCCTTACAGCGAATGATTGAAGAAATGTGTGGAGTTTACACCCTTGAACAACAGCCAGATGACTGTGAACATGCAATCAGATGTCCCAGCAAAGAAAAAGAACCCAAAATCGCCAAGGTGACCCAAAAAGCCAATTAGGAAAGCCCAGCGAGAAGATTTGGACTCGGATGAGTTGGCGATTCCTCTAGGGGTTAAACGTGATGACAATGCAGCTTGCATTTTCTGTGATGGACTCTTTTCAGATGATGTTAGTGGGGAAGTATGGATTCAGTGCTACAATTGTAAAGGTTGAGCACATTCCGAATGTGCTGGACAGGAAATAGGGAGTACATCTATGACTTCTGCAAGTAAAAAATTAATAAAATACTTTTATCGGAAATTTCAAGTTAAATAAAGTGTTTGAACAAAATTTTGTGTTTATTTTTGTTTATTACGAGATAAATTTCCCTTTTTGTACAAGTAACCCACATTTCGACTGTCTCTTTAAAATGTCATTTTACATTTTTTTTTACCCTGTGATTTTGGAACATTAAAACTGATTATTGACTTTTTGAACCCCATACACCTTCATGATGGTTTTTAGAAGTAACTGACTTCGAAATTATCTATATTGAGTGACCAGGTAATGGGTAGGACCAAAATGAAAGTGATAGCCCGTATTTGGACCTTTTGCTCTACTTATTGAATGATTAAAAATGTCACTTTATATCCTAAAAATTCAGCTGAACGAAAACTTTCCTGTTGCGATATGATTTGTTTGAGAATCGTGTGTCGTCACGAACATATTGGCAATGTATCTAACAACCGCACATTCCGTCTATGTCGTGAGATCGGCTAAGCCAGTACTCATATCTAGTAAAGGAGTGTAATGGGGAAGGCGCTCCAGATTATGCAGAGCAAGCTTTGTCTAAGATGGATGGATTGTATCTCTACCGAAAACTGAGACCCGTAACGTGTGCCATATTTTCCAACCATATTCAAACAATGGCCTGGCGTAATTGCTTCACTGCTCGGGCACACGCTGTCGCCAATATCTACAGTAGAAGCAGGATAGCTATTTTCTGTTTTGTTTCGAAGTTCCAACCAGGAAGTTACCTGATAATGTTAGGGAATAATAGGAAAATATTTGTTGTGGTGGTGCAACAATGGTCGCTGTCTTAGTCGCGCGCAGTTACACGACAAATTCTGGTATTCAGTTCACTCGAAGGAATTCCTAAGGACTAACGCATAAAATAAGAAATAACCTTTATTATTTAAAGAATACAGTTTTATTGTCTTTTTTATATATGCACACTGCCATCCGGTTTGGTTCCCTAAAATTAATGGAGTTTGAAATAAACTCACAGAACGACTTCTTGAATATCCTCTGCATCGGTAGAATAGTACATAGGCTCTAGTCACAAAAAACTGACTCGTCTTCACTTTGCCGACTGTACACCTTAAACGCTGATCCTAACCTTTCTTTAATGGACGACACTAATTCATTCCCAATACACATCAACGCTTGATATGTTGAGAGTCCCCAACTGTTTATACTTACGGAAACTCTGATGTATTATAATTTTCCTTTGGAGAATAAAATAACTAAATTAAATTACTTCAAACGGAGTTAGTCCCCACCGTTTATTGCTTTAAACACGTAAGTGGTCGAAAAGGGCCGGAAATATACACTTTAGGAAGACGAAGGAGCATCTACTCGAGGCACTGCCACGACCGGAAATACAAATTTTGGAGTTAGAAGCCGATTATTGTGGAGGTGAAAGGTGTAAGTGGTTCAGTACTTGAGTATTCGCGTGCCGGAAGGAAATACGTCTCCGATAGCTTAAATGATAATCTCGTGATTCGAACCTTACAGACGCTCGATCCCGGGAGTATAAAACAGGAAATAGATAAATGATTCTACAAGTCCTGTGGTCGAAAGGTGTATCTTGTGAATATTTATCCGATCAGTCCTGAAATCCTAGTGCTTGTAAGTCCAATATGACCAAAGTACATGTTAAACATTGAATGGGACTGTTTGCTAAGGAATACATTCTAAATGTCTAGTTTTCAATCTAACGATACTTGAACCTAAGTCCTGTAGAGTAAAAAATAAGATTATAATTTCAAATGAGCGAATCTTCACGAAAATGTGAGTTTGTAGATTGAAGCATGCTATTACCACTACAGGTCGTAAATAGCCTTAGCTAGATAGTAAGATTCGAACCACGGGCTGCCGATGGGCGATATTTGCCAGAAAAGTATTGTTTTGCCCGTAATTCTAATGATACAGACACCGGGACACAAACGGTGTTTAAAACCCTCTTTCCGTTTAAATTCTCTGATCTAGGTTCGAACTCGGGGTGGTGTGATGTGGGTGACATAGTTGAAGTTATGTGACAAGTGACTCGCCGGGCCAGGCACATTGTGTAGCTGGGTGACAGCCGCCAACCTTGTAAAAGTTGCAACAACGCTATTTCTGTACTACTGTGACTTAGGTAAGTGATCGGGTTTCTTTCAATCATTATTCAAATTACTCCTTTACGATTTCTGTTTAAAGTTCTTTAGCCAATAGAGTGTAATGATACGCGGGTAACAATCACAGCGATCGATAACTCCGAGCTATAATTTACACCTGTAAAAATTTTACTGCTGACCCTGCAAGGTTATTGCATTTTAAAAACTATTCTTTAAGACTGAACTCGCTGGCATTCGTCCTGAAATGCTGGTCAGTCGTGAACAGTGATAATACTCAGTAATTGATAAGCTTAATAACAGTCCACAAACTGTATTGAATTTATTTGAAAGGGTTAAAGTTTGACTTACGCACATACAAAAAAAAAAAACTGGCAGAACGTTAATGCTTACGAAAGTTATGATTGCTAGAAAAAATGAGCCATTTGGAAGTGCATCCATTAGTGAAAGTGATTATATTTTACGGCTTTTCTGCTAGTGATCGTTGATATCATTACAGCCATCAAAACACGATGAGCAAGGAACGTGGAGAAAATCGTCCCCGGCCTTTTAAAGGAACCATTCCGGCACTCGATTGGAGTGATTTTGAGAAACAGAAATCGCGATAGCCGGGCTGGGTTCCGAACTTGCGTCCTCGTGAAAACTAAACCAAGTGTTGCTGCTCACCCACCCTGTTAGGTAATTCGAAGAGATGTCTCTTATCTTATGCGAAAATTATGGCTCTCAAACACATACGTTCCCGACGATGTTCGTGGCTTTTCGTCGGGGGTACACGTGCTGACACTCAAATCCCCCATCGCAGACCTCACCTAACAAGCCAGACCGCCGCGCAATTAGGCCATTTGAAGAATTACATGCCACTGAAACGGGGATGGTAAGGCACAGCGCGCTTCATTACCCATTAAGGGTGTCTACGGGAGCGACGTCGACCTGGCGCCACCTTGAAGCAGACTGAAGTGCCGCCAGCGCCTAAAGTAGACGCGTCCAACGAGGCTCCTAGCACACGTTCTACCGCATCGAGGCATCACTTTAAGGGTACTAGTTCCCGTGCGCCCATGCAAGCTTCACAGAGCACCATCGTAGTGCACAAGCACGCCGCAGCAGTCCGAAGGCCCCCGCAGTGCTCAGTGCGCTTCAGTATCCCCACATATATAAAGGATCTATTGTAACAGCAAGTGGCTAGAGGATACTGCATAAGAGGCACCACTCCACTTGATCACTGAGTGTGCACCGCAGCAGCAGCCAACCCCAACAAAGTTGGAGTTCAAGGCCGATGACGGATACCCCCGACACGACTGCCACCTTCAACGGTGCACGCTGGCTTACCGGTACCGTTCGTCTTTCCCCCAGCAGGGTCACGTCACTCCCTTGCACCGAAGGGCATACTGCCGGTAGCAGTAGAAGAGGGTACAAGCTCTCCCTTCCGAGGGTGTTGGCACAGAGTGCATGCCGGTGGCAAGGGTCCCCAATCCTTGACTGCCTAGCACCGCCTTATATTCAACCAGGCACTATATCTCCCAGCATCCTGTGCTCCGTACACAGCAGGGCTATTATAGGGAGCCACACTGGACCCGCTTCCCGCAAATCGGTACTACAGTTTTCCCGCTCTGCAAGGTCCAACCATGTCATTCGAACAACTGACTCGATTGGGCTGACGAACTGGTCTCTTCAGTCCCCCCGGAGTGCATACCTGCGGCTGGGGGCTCTACTTCACCTGGCTATGGTCTGTCTTCAGATCAACCAGGAGCTACCGTTCCCGCATGATTCCGTTCTGCAAAGTCTCACCAGCTCCCCGAGGGCCATAATGCCAGTATAGCCTATAGGTTCCCAACTTGGGGGGAGCGAAGACTTGTAAAGCTGCGTATCCACTACGCGCGGTAAACCCTTTAACATTGTCTCGCGCGGCAGCCGCGCATAATGGATAATCTGTTGAGTCGCCAGGCGACTCGAACACAGGCACCGTCGAACATGCCGAGTTGCGAGGCAAACGTTCCCCACCCCTCCCCCCCTCCTCCCTACTACTTGCGCGCAGTTGAGACGGGTGCCTGTTCGAGTTGGCTCGCGCGGGGCAGCGACAGTTTGCTACCATGGATAACTAAAAGTGTCGCCTTTTAATACAATTGTTCGGTGCCAAAGATTTTTTGTGGAATAGCAAATATGCTGCCTAATCAGACTCCGATGGTATCGCTTCCATTACCAAGACAACCATCACTTGAAACTCCAAACAACGAATCTATAGAATCGCCAAATGACATGATTAACTCGATACATTTTACCTAAGTAAGAAGTAAGTTCTCTTTAAGAATGGCAAAAGAAATTTGAATAACAATAAAAACTTTAATATAAAGTGGGTATTATTTCCTTATCTTTATCCATTCTTTCAGAGCTTTGCATGATGCGTTAAAAACATCTGCAACTATTATCTAAAATGATTGTTTCGACACTCGAAAAAGATATTGCAGGTTAGTACATGAATATCCAATTGCTAGAAATCTTGAAGTCTTTCAATAACTGAAATCGCCTCCCTAAATTGAGTGTTCACTTTTTCACACTTAGCTCAGGTAATGATTTTAAGAACTCTAACTCAACCTTTGTCACCCTCGTAAAATTTGTTAATTGTATCCTCGATGGATCCATATTTCATTCTTCCGTAAGTTTCACACCTTACTGTATTCTGTTAATACAGTTTCCTTATCCACCGATGCACTTTTCGTTTAGGTTTCTAGTTTACAGTGTGATGCATCACAGTGAAAGTGGCAGCTGCTTGTGCGCGTAAAACGTCCACGGCGACTTCACGAAGAGACCGTGCCTTGATAGTTTGCCGCACAATCTTGGCTGGGTTGCGTTGCGGCGCGAGGCAGCCGCGCACGTCTCAACAGAAACGGCTCGCGCGGCAATACCTGGTTTGGCGCCCTTGAACATGGCTCGCGCGGCAGCCGCGCCGAGTCGATATGTAGCTTAAGAGGGAGGGAGGGAGCAAAGAGAGGCGCGGGGTTGACACAGCTTCGCAGCCCATGTGAACGATACCGTGGCTCTACACCAGGGGTCCCCAGTGTGGTCGATTAATACACGGGGTCGATTATTACCAAAGAGAGTCAGTTAAACTGTCTAGGGAAAAAATGGGAATATTCCAATAAAAATCGGAGCAGTAAATAAAATTTAAACTCATCCTCTCAATTCCCGACTGTTTGCGAAGTTATGTGAAGAAAATGATGAAACTTTCACTCAATTTCTTTTGCACACTGAGGTAAGATGTGATAGTTTGCAGAGGACTGTTGACTTGTGCGACTCATTTGAAGAGTTTCTTAGGAATGTGGGCCCATCACTATGTGACAAGTTAAAACATTGCAAGAACCATCTGTTCTATTTGTTCCATCTATCCATAATTTTGTTATTTTTTACGATTATGACAATAGTGGAAAATATCTCCTTCCACTGTTAACGTTGTTGGGTGGATTTTATATGATATGGGAACTATAAATTCTTTCGTTGGCTAGTTATATAGGTCTTCTTATTGCTTAAAATCAGAAGTGCTAAAAATAATTTAATGTTTTTATTAAGTACTTAATCTGGGGGTCGATAAGAAGACAAATATTCTAAAAAAAGTTTGGGGAACCCTGCTTTACATCATCGGAAGTACCTTGTCTCCTTCACCGTCTCTTAGAGCTAAAAATCTTTATTCTAACATCACATACTTTCCTCTTAGATGTAATTGTTAGAACTGAGAAGTAGGCATTTTCATTTTTAATAGTATAATTTTGGCGGGAGGTGGGCGTGGGAATTTTTCCTTTGACGGAAGAGGGCATGGTAAGAGATAGTTTGGGAACCCCTAGTATAGCCTAGTAGCATCGGGAAAATGTGCATCCTAGCGGCAGGGGGCACTGCATCCCTGACAACACGTTCGAGCGTATACTGCCGGTACTCTTGTGATCCCCTCCAGTGTTACCGCAACAGGAGACTCTGTGCCTTGTTTCCTCATCGGGCAGCATCCGTCCAGTTGTTTCACAACTTTGCCTAGCCCAAGACACGGAATCCAGATTGAACCCAGACTTACGGAGAAAAGTGGGAGGGGGGGGGGGGGGCTAGCTCGGTTACCTCGGGAGGATTTGAACCAATGTCCTCCCGAATGCCAGCCTCGTTACGAAACCGCTCTCGATCTGTTCTCCCATTATCATTCGTTTTCAAAAGCTTGATTTTGTACCAGCGCGATGTATTAATGGTAGTGACTTATGCGAAGATATTTCAACCAGTACGGGTATAATTACTTACAAAGTCGTAATTGCAATCGTAAAATCAGTAGGTGAGAGTACAAAGAAAAAGGAAAGATCATTTTACTAATTGAAAAAGCTTCGGAAGTATATCTTATAAAGTTTCTACTGAACAACTACCATTCCTTCAGTGTAACACCAAACACTGTTGAAGAGGGAAGGTATCATAATTTCCCGAAGCGGAAAACTTTGGAAGCGAACGGAAGGATGTATCACAAAGTGGAAAAAGCGCTGGAGAAGCAAAGGAGAACACGTGCGCCTTCCAGACAATTCGCTTACTACAAGCCTCCCAGAAAAGGCAGTTTCAGTACCAACATTTTCCCAGCACTAATACACAACGGTTGTTATATTAAAAAAAAGTAATAATTCTGACATATTACACACCATATTTAAAAATTTGTTCATTAAAGAAAACACAGAGTTATACCCATTGTTCACGTCATGTGAAGTTGGTGGTGATTGCTCTGCGAATAGACCATACAAATAGTGTACAACAGCTGGAGCTTCTGAAGTGGGGAGGTGGGGGGATACCAGTAAGATTATTGTCAGAGTATGCGACTCAAATCGAATTCTTCTTTACTGAAATATACCGTAAATCGTTGAACGAGGAAAACTACACAGTTAACTCAACTTTTCTCTCTAACATCTGCGGTGTAGTTCCGGATCCATGCGTGCACATTTGCAAATAAATCAACTATGTGAAAGAACAGATGGTGTGAAACACAGGTGGCGTTGTTTGCTCATGACTTGATGAGTGTTATTGACGCATGACCGCTAGTACGTTAAATTTTTTAAATTTCCGGAATGCTTTCCGCCTCTTAATGATTCAAGCGTACGGAGTATTGCAACAGATTTGTTAATTAATACGTGATTTTCTGACTGGTATGTCAGTATCTCATAGAAAAGACGAAGCCTGTAGTAACACTTCTTTTTCAATTCTTTATAAACGATCTTAAGAGCTCTTTAAGATTTATTGCAAATTATGCCGTTGTCTGGAGAGAAGTAAAGACTAAATAGTCCTGCTGATTATTTAGAAAGTCGGGACGATCTTAACGTTTCTTCGGTATGTTACTTCTAAAACTAAATTGCAAAAAGTACTAGGTAACAAAAAGTGAAAACAACAACAATGAAACAAAAAGAATACAAGGAGTACAAAATAAGCTTTACTTATCAAAACCAAGTGGGCTCAGAACATAACTTTGATCTTAATTTCAGCTAGCTATTCACAGGCCGAATTTTGTAAAACTATACCGCATGTACAAAGTAGATAGCTTATAAAACTCGTACGCTCTCATCTAGGGTTCTGTTGCGCAGTATTAGATCTGTATCGAAAGGGATTGTGTCCGTACAGATGCATGGCAGACAGGTAACGTAGTTTCCGCTTGAATTTATTGACAAACATGCGAACATCCACTTTCATTTACGATTTAAGCCATCGTCGGTTTTGGATTGCAGTGACAAGGTAGATGAGGAAAATAAGTTGCTTTGCTGATGCCAATATGTATTCTTTCTCTCCCTTGGCGATAAGAATTTAAATACACAGATGAGATAATCATCTTGCTGCAGAACGCCCACAGTGTTGTGAATCTTGAAATGTAGACATTCTGCTACGCTTCTAAGTATTTTTGCTTCATTTAACACAACACATTTCTCAGTCGGTGATGTTAAGGTTTGCTTGATAATACGTAATTGTTAACTGGTTGTCAGGGGAAACCAGGTATGAAATATTTCTGTGTTTGTAATAAAGGATAGTACTGTAATCCCCATCATGATAATAGAACGCTTGCTTTCTCTCGACGTTCTGTTTTCCGGAATGAATATTGGACGACAGCTTACTCTATGGCCGTGTCCTTATTGAGTCTTGTTGGCCTTTTATACAATCAGTGATAACCTTTCAGTGACATTCGTTGCTTTTGAAACGAGAAATAATGGCTGCTGTTGTGTTTATCAGGAACATTAGTGATTAACTTAGTTGGTTTCATTTGAAATCACTTGGTTCACATGACCCCAACAAAATCGCTTTCTCCCGCTCTTGATTACAAAGCAAATTGTAGATCACAGCTACCACCACTCGTATCCTGTATGCGACGGTTATCAGTGTGGTCGAGTGCGTTGAAGCTCCCTTCCTGATTGCGGGCAAATGGCGGCACTTGTTCCACCAGGATGCTGCTCATGGTAGAGACAGAACACATCTAACGCACAGTCGTCGCATAGAATTGGGAAAGTACAAGGGCAACGTGCAGAGATGATGGTTCGTAGCAGGCAATGGTGTGGTCAAGGGAGCGTCCATAAACAATGTGGCTCAGTCAAAAATTGGGGGGGGGGGTGTCTATACAGCAACGCTGGGCTACCTGGGAGTAGGGGGCGGTTTCCGAGTCAATATAAGAAGCCTTTCACTACTTCTGTCACAGTTAAAATAGAGTACAGAATACACAACAGCGTGTGGATATATATTTCCATCTTTTTTTTTTCTCGACTGTTTTGTACAATCCTCCATCCCTTACTATCTTGCGCTAATCTTTTCATCTCAACATACCACTTACAACCCACGTCCTCAGTTATCTGCTTCATATATTCTAATCTCTATCTTCCTCTTCAGTTCTTACCTTCGTCTGTTCCCTTCACTAACAAATTAACCAATCCTGTATGTCTCAAAATATGACCTACCATCCTGTCTCTTCTTCCTGTATCTGTCTTCCTATTCAGTTCTTACCTTCGTCTGTTCCATTCACTAACAAATTAACCAATCCCACATGTCTCAAAATATGACCTACCATCCTGTCTCTTCTTCCTGTATCCGTCTTCCTCTTCAGTTCTTACCTTCGTCTGTTCCATTCACTAACAAATTAACCAATCCCACATGTCTCAAAATATGACCTAACATCCTGTCTCTTCTTTCTTGTAAGATTCTTCCACAAACTTCTTTCCTCGACCATCATTTCCAAAAGTCGGTTGGTTTCGTACTTTATCCATCCACTTAATTTTTAGCATCCTTCTACAGCACCACATTTCAAATATTCAATTTTCCTTCTTTCTGGTATTCCAAAAGTCCATGCTTTGCTGCCATAAAGTGCTGTGCTCCACACGTACAATTTAAAAATTTCATTCTCAGTCCTAGGTTAATATTTGAAAGTAAATGATTTCTCTTTTTCATGAAGGCTCTTTTCGCTAGTGCTATTCTGCTTTTAACATCATTTCTGCTTCGGCCATCGGTTGTAATTTTACTTCCTAAGTAGGAAAATTCACTATCTTTTTCTGTCGCATCCGACCCTATTTTTTTATTTAATCTACTATTATTGGTATCATTTCCGCTACATTTCATCACTTTGTCTTGCTTTGGTTTATACTTAGCCCAAAAACTTTCTTCAGTATTTTATTACATTCACTAACTTCTCAATATCCTTAACCTGTTCTACTAACAAGACAATGTAATCAGCAAATCGTAGCATACTAATCTTTCTTTCACATCACCTTATTTTAGATACCGTATATACTGTCAGTGCCATGCACGCGTGTGAGTGTGTGGATCGCATGAGGCCGTCGCATCCGAACTAACCGACAGGGGATATTCCGCGACGGTGACAGTACTGTTCTGATGTTTTTTTTTTTTTTTTTTAAAATCTGTTTCAATTCGGCTCGCTCGCGTGTCATCGCACCGCTTGTTTACACAACAATTCTAACTTTGTTCTGTCAAGTGATTTTCATTGATTCTTTAATTATAGTTCTTCCTGAAGTGTTATTTCAGTTTCAGTGTGTGGTATAAAATAGAGCTGTACGATATTCTTTCCGAAGCTTATGCTTTTCCAGCTAGTTTTTAATATTCAAAATGGCTTCAGTGAGCTACAAGTGTAGAACAAAGAATCATTCCTTGGTAATGTAAAAAGAAAGATTACAGAACTGCAGCAAAATAAAACAAAATGCAATTTTTGCTACTCAGCATGTATCGTTTGTTCTGTTTTAACGCTCCTTGCGTGCACATTTGCGTGTTTGGGGACTCATGCGACGCAATGGATATTTATTTTCGGGAGAATATAATTTTATCCGTTCATATTTCCTTCCGTAGTGACTTTTTAAATTTTATAAAGCTTTTGGCGGAATGACTCCATACAACGAGTTATTAGGCACTGCTTCGTGTACTTTGCAGTCAAGTAATGGAACGTCAGAATTTAATTTTTATACTAATTTATTATAAGTGATGAGAGATGGATGGTTCTAGGATTGATTGAATTTTTATTTAGGACAATATTTTTTGTGTTAAAAATTGCGCTAAAGTATTTACATTCTTATATAAATGTGAGTGAATCATTGGCTAGCTTTGTAACTGGCTCTTGCTGGATCCAACTACCCCATGCTGATTATTGGAGACTGCGCTATGTACAGTGCTTATACCGGTCTTCCACTTTGAAGACAGTGTCGATTCCTTCGGAAGCCGATTCGAATACTCTTGAAGTTCTGCCTGCGCTAACAGTTGCCCCGCACTCGGCTCCACCCACCCCGACAGTCAACTGGAAGGTCATCGCTCCCTTCTGAACCTACTGCACAGTTGTTTTGTGCCTGACGTTTTCTACCATCTGGGACTTTGTTCAACCTCGTGAGGAACGCTGTTACTTTATTCCCGTCGCGCTACGTCTCTGACTTGGTGACATCATAAAATTGTCGATTTGTCCGTTAACGTTCTCAGGATAACTTTTCTCCACTGGTGGCTTCCTGTCTTCAATCTCTCCTCATACTTATGAGTGGGGTTCGGATATTTATGACAAATCATATTTTTTTCCTTTCTTCCTTCTAAGTTGTAATGCTGAATTAAACATTTATTGAACGTTTCTTATTGTATTTAAATGTATTTAATGTAGCTTATAAATGCATATTCAAGCCGTTTTCTTTGTTTTGGTTCATATTACGATAATATTTATGGTCATATGGTCATATTTTAAAAGTACCGGGAATTCACTAGAAGTTATAGATAAAAATAAATTAAGATATTTATTGACAGAAATGTACCCCTACTATACACAGGAGGATAAAACAAATCTAATTTTCTCCAGTCAACAATTAAACTTATACATTATACCCTCTAACGTTAATGTTCCGCCCGCATTTTAATCTCCACAATGCAGCAGTGTAGAAACCGAGATAGGTCAATCAGGGGCAATGAGGCTAGTTCGCTAAAGAACAGACGTCATTAAGTGTTGAGTAGGAAGACTGGATATAAAACGATTTTTAAAGTTAGTGACATTTTACACGGTGGTAAATCTGTTTTTGACTAAAAACGACCACAAATAAATTCAGTAACTTGATTCTGTCTAAGTACGCTCCCGTGACATCTTGGGATGTCGAATGAGGCTTCTCACAGTACAAGACAGTTTTAAGTAATAATAGGAGAAAATTCCTCTTCGATAGCTTGAGGATGCATGTGGTGATCAAACAAGAATAAAAAAATGGTATGTAAACTCGTTCTTTCGTCAGCAATCAGTTTCGACGAAAATCGGTTTTGTTTCAAAAAAACATGATTGAAGAGCAATGAAGTCTTTCACGGGTGTACCACCGGATTGTGTCGTGAAAACACGATATTGCGACGACTAGCTCCTCCGTCTTCATCAGATGAAAACAGCGGAGCTAGTCGTCGAAATATAGTGTCGTACGTCCCGAAAGTCTTCGTTGTTACATGATTGAAGAGGCTCGGCATGTGGCTTACGTGGAATAGAGGAATCCATAGGCATGTGGAAGACTGCAGTACATTCGATTTTGCATGAACATTTAGCTGTGAAAGAGATTTGTTCTCAATGGTTTCCACATAATTCGAACTAACTTAAAAACAGACACGTCAAGTGGTGTAAGGTGAGCGGTAACGCTCTGGCATCGCATTCGGGAGGACGTGGGTTCGTATCTTCGTCCGGGCATCCAGATTTGGCTTTTCCGCGATTTCCCCAAATCTCTCTAGACGAATTTCGGGATAATTCCTTCAAACGGCCGTGGGCGAATTTCTTCCTGTTCCTTGTCCCCAGTCCCATCCTGCCTGTAATGACCTCGACGTCGACGATGCGTAAAGCCATATGTAAAAAAAGGAGGAATGCTCAAAAAAAAGTCGATCGAGGAAGTGCAAAATCCGTGTACAACATCGTAATAGGAGACGAAACGTGGATACATTCGAACGAGCCGGAAATAAACAACATTAACTCTTTGGGTGTTTCCAGATTTACCGAATCCGACTAAAGTGCTTCGTTCGCGAAGTATATCCAAGGTTATGGACATGTGACCGTTACTTTAAAGCAGCGTTTCTCAATCTTTTTGAAACCGAGCACCAGTAAAATGTCAAAAATTGTTCTACGGACCACTAACTTTTACGTGCCTAATATTGTACCTATGCGCGTATTATTAACATTAGGAACATATTGTACATAAGTTACCACTATAACAAAATCTAAAAGCCTGTTTTGAAACCCTACGGAAACACAGTTATGAAACTGTAACTGAACTAGGTAGTAAAAGTGAATTATATATTGAACAGCAGACTTTTAAAATTAATTAACCAAATGAACAATAACGTTATGCTTGCCGTCCATAGGTTGAGTATCGCTGCTTTAGAGGAACGAAGAACAGTTAATGCTGAATGCCATACAACCATTTTTTGTCATAAAACGTCGCATCATTCTTCTTCATGACAGTGCCAGCTCGCGCGCAGTTGATTACTTGACGGAGAAAAGTCTCGGAATTAATTTATCATTACGGGTATTCACCTGATTTATCGCCTAACGTTACAGAATGTCAAACAAAAGATGCTTCAAGAAGCTGTTGAATCTATCCAAAACTATGTTTTCCACTTAAAAAATCGAGTGGTAAAAATGTTTCCAGAGTTAGTGCGAGCGCATGCAGAAGTGTATAGATCTTCAAGGCGAGTATTTTGAGAAACAATAAAATGATATGTTCCAAAAATATTTTTTTTTTATTAAAAACTTTAAACGCGACTCTAGTAATGCACATCATTAAAGAGCGTGACATTAAAATTCATATCTCCTCAGTATAATCGCCTCTATGACGAATAGACGTGAAGTACTCTATCCTTCTCAGCTAAATTAAGAAACTGCTCTTTCTATGAAAGATTTGTTAACTGCAGCTGTTACAAGGAACTTCAGACATCGCCAAGATTCACTTTTTAAATGTTGCATCACGACAAAGATGCTTCCGCAATACTGAAGTGTATGACGCGCCGGGACGACTTTACGATGCGCAAAGTAATGACATCATAAACAAGATGCCCGTGACTCCAATTATGTGGTTTTTAGTACCAAAACTGTTATAAATATTATTGGTCCGGGATCATATGAACCTTGTCCACTTCGCTTGAATATTGAAGTTATTTGTGCAGTATCCATTTTTTATACTTAATGTGAACAACACCATGATGCTAATGTCATCTTTACACATCAATTGATAAAACCTCAATGCGAAAAAGTTTCCTTGAGTTTGGTTCTCATGTATACAAGTTTTACATAGTGGAATGATCGAAGAAAGGTAGAAATATACGGATCAGTTCTGAAGTTTCCGAATAGCAACTGATTTTATTTTGTGAATTATTACATGCTGGTACATAGCAGGGAATATAAGACAAAAATTTTAAATATTTTGACAGCGGAGCTATTTAAGCAATCAAATACAGAAGAAACAGTTACGGATGTGGAAAAAAGTATGTGAGATAAAAGATAAATGGAAAACTGCTTGGGATGGTGTGATTTGTCGATAATATTGTTGTTTTATCAGGTGAAACTTAAGCTATCGAGAAATTATTGAATTGCGTGAACAAATTATTGGGAGAGGAATTTGGATAGATTATGGAAAGCTGTGAAAACGTCATGAAATGTAGCAAAAATGAGAAAACTTAACAACAAACTATTTATAAAAATAGGATTGGCTGCAAAAAAAGTTATAAGAGAATTTTGTTATTTAGGGAATAAAATTATAACCGATTAACGAAACAATTAGTTCTTGATATCATTTTTCAAAAGGAGAAAATTTCAAGCACTAAAAATGACCTAGACGGCCAAACAAATTTCTTAAAACATTGTTTGGAGCACAACGCTTTCTGGAAGAGAATCATGAAGTTTGAAAAATAACAGTTAGAAAGAAACTTGGAGAATTCGAAATTTGACGTTTTAGTCAGAGGTTGAAAAAAAATAGTAAATAAAAATGTTCTGAAAGTGATGTGTGAAAAATCACAGGGAGAATTATAGTAAGAAGAGACATGATGATTGCTTCCCACTGGCTAATTTGCTTGGTGAGAGGAGTAGCAGATATTATTCTGCTCCTGATTTGTACAGAATATGTTTATAAAGCAATACTTAGTGTTACCGAAGAAATGACTTGCATTTCAGTAACTCTGACCATGCGATGGAATTCCTTACTACAAAAATGTGTGTCTTTGATGATATAGTAAAGCAGTATTATTGGCGTGTAAGTAGCGCACGTGCTGAGCCAGTTTATTCCCCTTAGGATAGCCTTCCAAGAAGAGCTGAGAGCCGTGGTAGCCAAGACTACAATTGTTGGAGTCCGCCCAACATCACCATGCCAACCAGGTGCACAAGTTATGACGGGACACATCACTGCCAGTTCATTCCTGGAAACCGAGAGCCATATAACTAGGTCAATTAAGAATCTTACTTTACAAGTTCCTGAACTGCACAAAATATGCTCGTCAAGCTGCAATGCACAAATTATTAGTATTTTGTTGTTTTTTTTCTGCTCTACTGAGAGACACTTCTCATAGCTAGAGTTAAAATAATGAAAATGTTTTGAAGACTATAAAATTGTTCTTGTTATTGGCACCAGGAAGTTACACCTTCTGCTTAAGTGTAACGTTAGAAATAGAGGTTATGCGTAGAGAGCTTCGAAGGGAACATCCTTGCATACAGAACTCATACAGCCTAACTGCAGGTGACGTATTTTCGTAAGTATGCGGTTGAGTAACATTTTTTTTTTCAAATAATTCGACAAATTCGTATAGTTTACCACAGACATCTGTTTAATGCTGTTGGGTGCTTGTGATACAATGTAACGAGCAGTCCCACAATAGTAAAAGGGTTGCAGCTTTATCACGACTACTTTTTGGTATATAAGAGAGGATAGATGAATACCATGGTTTTAAAATTGACATCAGGAAAATTTCACTTTTATTTCTGGTGAGCAGATAATTTTTGGAAGATGAGCTACAAATCCTTATACACAGTCTGAACCTTACTGCCAACAAATTAAATTTAAAAATTCCTACTGCTATTACAAAAATTATGGCATTTAATGGGATAATCATTTAGTATGTATAGTACGTATCTTGGTAGTTACATTTCGTATTAAAAGAGTAGCGATAAAAAAAAAATATGCTTAAATACCAACTATTATATGGCGCAATAAGGAAAGTGCCGAGAAACAAAGCTCTACGAGAAACGCCCGTAAAATTTTACTTACGATGGCATTTCAGCTACGCGTTGGGGAACTGAAGCATAGACAGTTGGAAGAGAAAATAACAAATACAGGCACCAGAGCTGAGATTTCTACGATCGGTCTAATGATGTACAAGAAGAGATAAAGGATGAGTACATCCATATCTATATTGTAATGTCGGGATAGAAATATGGTAACAACCCCTGGAGAGGTTGGAACAAACCATTAGCGTAGGAAAGCATCGGTCGACCAAGGAAAAGATGGACAGAGGCCAGAACGGATCAAAGGCACAATCCTTGAAGGAACAATGATAATGGCTGTTTATACGCGGCTTCTTGCTCCGCATACGTACTGAATTTTGTACGTGTAGCTTATCAGGTGATTTTTATTAAAAATAAAGTTGTAACTATTTCACACTAAATAAACTGAACAGGCAAATAAAATTTAATGAGTCATTTAATGTGGCGTTATCAAAACTAAGAGCGTCTCCGATCAAAGCGGTTGTTTGTTGGAAAGCAGTGTTCACATTTATCTGTGTGCAAACTGTTTATCTCCTTGTTTGCAGTTGTTAACATGCATTTAATTTCACTTATGTGTACGCTCTATTAAGCACACATGTAACCGGTTCATCATGGGCGTTGCCGCTCACATTGATAACCTTCTCCAAGAGATAGCTCGACCTCAGAGCTATAAAGAAGCTCACGCATCTGGTCCAGCAGATAAGTTTTATTTTGAAAGTTCTGTTTCGGGGATTTGATTCTTAATGTTAAAATATATTTGGTTGGTAATTTTAAATCTTGAAAAGGAACTGATGCAACTTTCATGCCCCCCCCCCCTCCCCCATTTTCGAGAATTATTGTTTAATCATTGGTCTCGACTGTTTTGATGCAGTCCTTCATCTCTCCCTACCCAGACTTGATATTTTTATCTCAACATATACATCATTGTAATCAGCGTCCTTACTGGTCTGTTACATATAATGTTTATATTCCTCTTGCACTATTCACCGTACTATCAAGTTAACCATTTCATCATGACTAAAAATGTGGTCCACCAATGTGCCACTTCTTTCTGAAAGACATTTCACAAGCATTTTTCATACCTGCTATTTTAAATTCATGTTCAGTTCTAACTTAATGTGTCCACTTAATTTTCATCATCCTTCTTACACTTCGAATGCTTCGATTTACTCTCTTTCTGGCGTTCGTGAAGTCCGAACTTCACTTCCATCAAGTGCTGCTATCCGTACAGACAGTTTTAGAAATTTCACTCCGAGTTTAGGTTAAATTTTTTATACTTAAATATTACTGCCTTGGAAACAGCTCTTTTTGCTAGCGCTTCTTTGACTTCTCTAATTTTAATTCTTAGATACTTAACTTTTTTTTCCTTTCCTACATCTGATCGTATTTTTGTATTTATTCTGTTGGAATTGCTACTTTTTCTGCTGTAGTTTCCTAACTTTTCCCTGCTCTAGTTTATGTTTAAATTCTTCTGGCATGATTTTGTTCAAACCGTTCAGTTATTATGTGCTAACAGTGCAGTATCATCAGCAAATCGCAACATACCGATTCTATCTCCTTGAACACATTCAGATATTTCTTTTAATTCGTTGATTGCCTCCTCTTCATAAGAGTTGAATATTAGCGGTGGAAGACTACAGACTTAAATGATGCTTGTTTCTCTTGATTGTTTACTTTGATTACAGTTGCCTTGATCTTCGCCAAAGGGTTGAGTCGCTTAGGTCATGTAAGAAAAAAAAAACCTTCAAAAATCGTAAAGCGACTGAAGATTTTGGGGGGAGGGGCGGAGACGCCGGTTTTCAGCATATGCCACTGAAATTGCACCACATCTGACTTTAATATGCTGTAAATCATTAGATGAGATAAAAGTGCATTCCGAGTGGAAAATCTGGCAGGTTACACCAATTTTCAAGACCGGAGACCGAAGTGACGCAGGGAACTACCTACTCATCTCTGCAACATCTATCTACAGGAGGGTTCTAAGCATTACTTGTGTGTCGGAACATTATGATATTCTTAAGATCATAATTAATTGCATCGATCAGAACGGATTTCGCAAGAACATATCATCTGAAACTCCGTCGCAATCGTTTTCTCACTCGTGATGAAGGTTTTAGATGCAGGATGGCAAGTTGATGCAATTTTTTTGTTTGGATTTTCAGAAACATTTAAACACTATAATACTCACTTGCCTGTTGAATAAGTTCTTAAAAGATATGTGAATGGATACGCGATTAGTTTAAAGCGTCTACTTAGAGGTGAAATGGGGAGTCCCACGAGGTAGCGTAATAGAACCACTTCTATTCGTGTTTTTTATAAATGAATTTTGAGACAGTGTTAATGGCCGTTTAAGATTGTTTGCTGGTGTTGCACTTATCGGTAGCGAAGTATATGGTTCTTATAATTGTTTGAGATTCAACGTGATTTCGACAGTATCTCGACATGGAGCGAGGAAAGGTAGTTTAAATTAATTTGTAATAAGTCCAAAGTAGCGCGCGTAGCAAACAAAAATATTCCACTTGCCCGTGAGTTCACAGTAAGCTGTTCAAATCCTATGAATCCTCAGATGGAGGGTACAAAGCAACGTGAAATGGGATCAGCTCATAACATCGGTCGTATGAAAAACTATTTCTGGACTGCGAGTAATTTTTTAAAAGAATTTTGTGTGTTAAAGAAATAGCGGATAATTCTCTTGTACGTCCTCTTCTGGAGTATTGTTGTGCTGTATGCCATCCGCTTCGCAAGTGGGTATGCCACAGTCCTCAGGGAGATTGTACTGGCAATCTTCAGTATATAGACGACGTAGTTTCCTCACACATTTATTGAATAACATGTGAACAACTTTTTTCACTTACAAGTCAGTGAAATACCTTTCCTACCAACGTATTTGGGTCACAATAATGGGAAAAATAAGGGAAATAAGTTGAACTGAAGTCTTTGTTCACTCGCGGCAGTAGAGATTGAAACACACAGAATAGAGACTATGTTTGGTGCAAAGCACCCTCTGCCAATCACAGTTCAGTGTGATTTGCAGAGTATAGATGTAGACAGAATCCAGCCTTTAGCAGAAGTGATCGGCGAATATCACAATGGATTCTGGCCAGGAAGTCTGCTACTGACCATATGTAGTTCCTGCAGCATCTCGCTGAGAAAATTTGGGAATATGGCCAAAAACTGCACACGCAGATTAGCCTTCCCAACACCACTGTGCGAATCCTACTTAGATCCCTCAGTATAAACCAATATAATTTTTGTCTGCTTGGGGACGGGGGGGGGGGGGGGAGAGGAGAAGGTACACTGCAAGCAAGTCAATTTCCTGTCTCCATTTACTTTCGGAGTCAAAATGAGACTTTAGAAGGTTTTGTAAAAGACGAATTTGGTGTTGTTTTTGGAGGAATGGGATGAAGTCAGCAACAGTACGCCAATAAAAAGAAGAGATCGTACACAGTTTGATTCATTGTTTCCTCTCCAGCCAGCGTTGTTAGTTTCTCAGTTATAAGATGTGTTAGTATACTAGCCCTTTTGAGCAGCAAATTCTCAGCTAGTATTTTCCTTCAAAAAGTTATTGGAGGTTCCACTACTTCCACCAACAAACGGAGCATATGTTCTGTTAATCGCATTGCTCCAAAACATGTACGTACGCAGCGGTATTGTAACTTATCTAGTTTTGTGATAGCATGCATATTTCATTTTGCATAGTAGATAGAGCCGTAATCCATGCGTGATCTAATCGTTGATCGGTACATCAGAAGTAGAATTTGTGAATGCGTGTTCCACCGTATTTCTGAACCATCCGTAGTACATTTATACATTTTTCTGCTCTGACTTATCAAATAGTTGGTATAAGGAGTCCATGTCATTCTAGAAACTAGTCATTCCCATTAAATCTAATATAGATTTAACCGCAAATCCGTAACTATTGAAAGTTAGATCTGCACCTGTATCTGTAGATTCCTGAAGACTTCTCAGCCGATATGCTTAGTCCCAACTTCCCAAGTTCCAGTGCGGGACCCATTCTATCCTTTGCCAGTTGAACTGAGTTCGCTGCCCCATATTTTCATGCAGTTCCATCATATATAGGTTAAATAGTATATGAATGATGATTGAACCTTGTGGCAGCCACTTTTTAAACAATCTCGGGCCACTACAGTCATTATTTTGTGGAACATCCTATATGAAATTCTTTTGAAGGCCAGTCGATCTTAGCATTTTCAGTGGCACAAGAACCTCGACGTTGTTAGTGAACAAGTGTTTTTCTACCTCGTCTTGAAAATGGAATCTCGAAATATTGTGCAATGATATGCCATTTCTTTTTGTGTTAACCTGTGTGAGAATGCGACGAGTACTTAGGACAAGTTTCAGAGGGGGATGCCACTTGTCCTTCATCCTTGACTCCCGGGTCCATCTTCACTCGAAACGCGGCCGTCTGTTCTCTGGTGTTAATTGCAGCCGCCGGAGGAAATGGTCTGCCATGCCCATGCCCGTTGTCGAAACACGTTGCGGTATTATACAGGGTGTTGTAAATATTGCGATACCTGTGCTTGGATGACGGTGAAGATGTCATTGGCTTGCATAATACATGACACACCATACAATCTGCCTCCTTGAGGTACCGGTAATGCGTTCACGAGGCAGTCTCTCTCTCAGGGTGTTCCGTCTACTGGTTGCTGTCGCAATCACTCTACGTTGTGGTGGCCGTTCCTTACGTTACATCTCCGTTTCAATTAACACCGAGCGTGGATGCCTCGTATTCGGTAGGACGCAGTTTCGAATTCCCGTCCGGCTTTCCAGATTTCAGTTTTTCATGATTTTCCGAAACCACTGCAGGTGAATGTTGGGATGGTTCTTTCAAAAGGCCCCGGCCGAATTCCTTTACCGTTCCTAGCTTCAAATCCTTTCCTGTCTGTAGTGACTTCGACATCGACGAGGAGTGAAGAAATAATTGCTTACCCATCGCTGATAAGTGCATGTACGGCCTTATCCCAAGATCAGAACACTGCTTGGTGCTTAAATTTTTTATCAGTGAGTTTAATGTAGCTGATATCTACTGGGCGTTTTCTCTGTATTCACTGAACGTTTCCACGTGAATATTCTTGTTGTGTTATTCTGAAATAAAGTATTTATTATGATTAGTTTGTATTTTCTTCAAAGTTAGACCTGCTTACTTCCTCGCTCATTTCTTCGTCCCAGATTGAAATTCTCGTCTGTTTACTTTGTTTTCATTCTTCTATTTCCGATCGCCCGTGTTTATTGCTTTTTCCACTCTCTACGCATTGAATTTGTACTGTAACTGCTGTAAACTGGACTATTAATTTATCCATTAGTTAGCAAATCAGTCCGCCCTGAGCTCACCTGGGTCGACAATGAAACAAAATCTACGAATGGCATCGGAAGGGTGGTCAGACAAATCTAAAATAAAAATGTTTCTCGTGCGTCTTCATTTAAGGCTAATATTAGTATATGTTTGACATTTTGTAAGAGTTACTAACCAACCTGGATGAAACTTAAAAGCAAACGCAGTGGATTATCATCGCCTGTGTTTGAAGCTATTGTACACGAAATGTCAGCGCTTACGGAGCCCATAAGTTGACGTGTTGTAAAAAATGTTTATTCGGCGTGGAAGAACAATTTTTGGAGTTGATGGCTCTAGGAAAGTGAAGGTACGTGAAATAACACTTAGTACAGTGTTGAAAGTAATTATGTGTAGTATCAAGGAATCTTAAAATGTATCTAAATTAAGAGAATGAGAACTATAAAAACAGAATCGTTAGTGACAAAGTCGAGTGTGACTGTGTTGGAAGGCCTGGCACTATCAGCGGAGACCTTGATAACCCGGACAGTGAAGCACGTGTTCGGAACTTGTGTTAGTGAAGATTATCGAGTAAGCTTTTTTAAGCTTAAATTCTCTACGGAACTTGCGTCTCAGTATTGATGGTATTCCTTGCGCACAAGGAATGGCAGAATGAATTGCATAGGTTGTGTTCCTTAGGGAAAATTTATTGCAGGTAAGTGTTGAGTATTAGGACACGCAGGAAGAGATTTTTTCACCCCTAACTTCCTGTTTTGTTTGAGGCTCATTTTAAGTTCGCTATACACACCGTCCGAAAACCAAAAACAATCAACCAAGTTGTCGATAATATTGGAATAATGGATAAAAATTGCTGTGAATAGTATGATACACTACATTACAAACTAAACTAGGCTCGATCACAAGTTGCATAATCTCAATTTGCAATATTTTCGATAGGCCTCCCTTCAAAGTGTTGCCGAGGCTATTGATTTAGGCTGAAGTGCCAAAAGTCGTAGGATTGGAATATGCAAATATGGCGGTAGCACTGCGGAAGAAACGGGTGCAGTGTCGGGGCTTAGTGAATCGTTTGACTTTATTATGGCGGCGTTATATGAATTAACAGACTTTGAACGCAGAACGGTAGTTGGTGCCAGATGCATGGGGCATTCCATTTCGGACATTGTTTCGTGAATTCATCATTCCTCGATCCAAAGTGTCAAGAGTTTGCTGTGAATAAGTAATTTCCGACTTACCTGCCGCCATGAACAACGCAGTGGCCAACCACTACTACTTAATGACTGAGAGCAACGATTACTTCGAGGCGTCAGTGTTAACAGACAGGCAAGAACTACAAAACTCAATTCGGGACATGTCCGTGCGGACAGTGCATTGATGGGACATGACAGCAGAAGACCTACGCGAGTGCCCCTGCTGCCTCTCGTGGGTCGTGAACATATCGATTGGGCTCTAGATGACTGGAAAAAGGTTGCATGGTCAGATGGCTGACAGTAAGATTCGTGTGAGGCGAGACCATGGGCCCAAGTTGTCAGAAATGCTCTGTGAAAGCTGGTTGTGGCCCATGGGCTCTGTTTACATGGCGAGGACTGTGGCCTCTGGTCAAACTGGACCAACCATTGACTGGAAATTGTTATATTCAGACCTTTGAGGTCTTTACTTTCCCAAACAACGATGGACTTTTCCGGGATGACAGTGTTCCATGTCACCAGGCCAAAATGGCTCATGATTGGTTTTGGAACATTCTGGATTATTCCAGCGAATGGTTTGGCCACGTAGATCGCCAGACATCAATCCAAACGAACATATCTGGGAATTTGTATGCTATAGTGCTTCCTACAAAAACGCATTTCCTCGACTTTGATAGATTTATGGCACAGGGTTCACGGTGTTAGAAAATTTTGGCAGTTGTTAAGAGGGCCATGTGATGTGAATTCAGAACAAAAAGTATCATCTTCATACTTCAGAAGAAAGTACAAGCTGAAAAATATGGGAATTATCGCACTATAAGTCTAATGTCACATTCTTCAAAAATACTGACTAGGATAATATACAGATGAATAGAAAGGATAGAAGAGACTGTAGGTGAAGATCAGTTTGGGTTTAGGAAAGACTAGAGTACAAGAGAAACATTTCTGGCTTTCTGATTAATACTTGAAGGACGGATCAAGAACAACAAGGATACATTTATGGCTTTTGTTGTTTTATAAAAAGCTTTGATAATGTCAGGCTGAACAAGATGTTCGAAATTTTAAAGAAGTCTAAAATATAGAGACAGAAGAATAATAATTTATATTCTATATGTGAATCAACCGGTTATAATAAAAGTATATAATAATGAGACACGTGCATCAGTTAAAAGGGGTGTGAGACAAAGTTGAAGTGATTAAATGTAACAGAAATGATAACAATAATAGTAGATAAAATATAAAAATGTAACAGTAGCAGAAGTGAATGAATTCTGTTACTTAGGAAGTAAAATTGCATAATATTTTTAAAATATAGATTATATTTATCTCATCTAAATGAGAGGTTCACAGTTAGTTTTAAAATTCAGAATGGGGCTAGTGTATAGGATAACTATTGTCATCCGTTAGTCGAGAACTGGCGCGATTCTTACTTTGAACTAAGTCTCCACTCACACATGGTGACTCAAGTCAATATAATACTGGAGAATGTTATATCCTCCAACATTTTGAAGACGAAAACTGATTAGTTATACACAACTAATCTGCATTCTGGAAGAACAGACCGTGTGAAAGTTAGCTGGCCCAGTTTTCTCACAACTTGGTGAAAGTTTTTGTGCAGTATTGTAAGCAGAAGCATTTTTTTTTATTTACACAAAGCTTTTGATAAGGTATCACACAACTGCCTTTTATTTAAGATTCAAGTGTACGGAATGGATTCGAGATCTCTTCTGATCGGTCGCAGTAGTGTGATGAAACCACCTCATTCCATTTTTTAAAAATTATAATGGCAACAATGTTAATAGCACGTAAATATTGATTACTAATGGTGCAGCTACCTCTAAGGAAATAATTTGCTGATTGTTTAGAAATTCAGCGCGGTCTTTACTTAATTTATGCATCGTGCAATAAATGGCTACTTAAATTGCAAAAAAGCGTAAGATAACAGGCATAACTGTAAAAAAGAAATCTTTTTTCCCCATGAGTACAAAGTAATACAACTCTCGAATTGCTTAATTCCCTTAAGTTTCTGGGCGTAACATAAAACACTACATTATGACGTAGAATCAGTACTTACGTACCTTATTCTTCATCATCAGTGTTATGCCATAAGGCAGGTCTTCACACAGCTGCTCTCCTGTCTTCTGCCATTCTCTCCATGTCTTCAGTTGATGTTATCTGTGATCTCGTACCTCCTTCTTCTCACTTTCCTTCCACAAACTAGTCCAGTCTCTTTAAACAAGCATTCCCATCTCAACAAGTGTCCCATCCATTTCTTCTTTCTTTCTGTTATGACTTGCAGTAGTTTCTGCTTCTCACCACCGAGTGTGGTGGGTGAGTGGTTAATGCTCTGGCCTCGCATTCGGGAGGACGCCGGTTCGAATCCCGTCCGGGCATCCAGATTTGGGTTTTCCATGATTTCCCCAAATCACTCCAAGCGAATGCCGGGATGCTTTCTTCAAAAGACCATGGCCGAATTCCTTCCCTTTCCTTGTCCCCAGTCCCATCCTACCTCTAATGACTTTGACGTCGACGAGGCGTAAAGCCATAAGTAAAAAAAAAAAATCATCTCACCAACTCTTTCCAGCAGTTCAATGTTATTCACTTTTTCCATCCAGCTTATCCTTTATATTCTCCTCCACATTCAAGTGATGTTATTCGTTTTTCATCCTCTTGACTTAGCATCCACGTCTCTGCCCCATAAAGTGCCACACTCCATACGAAACGTTTGTGACCGAGCGTGGTGGTGTAACGGATAGCGTTCTGGCCTCGCATTCGGGAGGACGGCGGTTCGAATCCCCGTCCGGGCATCCAGATTTGGGTTTTCCATGGTTTCCCCAAATCACTCCAGGTGAATGCCGGGATGCTTCCTTCAAAAGGCCATGGCCGAATTCCTTCCCATTCCTTGCCCCCATCCTTTCCCGTCTCTAAAGACCACGTTGTTATAAAGGGACGTTAAACTGTTACAAAAAAAAAAAAAAAAAAAAAAAAAAAAAAAAAAAAAAAAAAAAAAAACGAAACGTTTGCCAAGTCTTTTCCTCAGAGCTTTGTCTCTTCCTATATAAGGCGCTTCCTTCGCTGCAGCAGTACGGGTTTTCTCCTCTTCGTGGCATCTGAAGTCCTCAGTGATTGTACTTCCAAGATATTTGACGGCTTTTATTTGTCTGTTCCGTGGTTTGGCTTCCACGTTAAACTATAGGTCCCAAGGTAAATGAATTGTCCGTCCTATCTCTGACACAATGGTTTAGTATGCCTCCTTCGGGAGGATCGAACCAACCTTCGGGTTGTGGACTGAGTTCGTTTTTTACTTGGCTGTTATTAGCTTTTCTTATCTTAATATTTATTAGGTCCCTTCCCTTCCTTTACCAATCACCATACTTTTTTTCTGAATTGATTTTCATTCCATACTCTTCTTCACAAGTTTCACTTACTTGAACCTTTGACGTGCTGGATTGCGTTTTTACTTAAATGATCATGGAACTTTCCATAAATAAAACGATCTTGGAGACAACGTTAATACCAGTTTAAAATTATTTGTTGATGTTTGAGATAATAAATAAAGAGTTTTGCCATCGTTAAGAAATTCAACACGATTTCGACGTTATTTGAGCATGATATAATAAATAACGTTATCTGTTCAATCCTTTATATTGATCCCCTGAAGTATTTGGGCGTGACGGTACAAAGCAACATCAGGTGGGATCAGCTTATAACTTCGGTCGTATGGAAAAGCTGATCGTTGCCTGAGATTAGTCTGTTGAATTTAACGCATGTACAAACGAAATAGCATATAAACCTGTCGTACGTTCTTAGGTACTGTTGTGCTGAGCAAAAGCCGTATCACAAATGTTGGGTCGCAGTGACAGATGATGGAAATGAATGCCGTAACGTTGCGTATTGCCGGCCTCGGTAGCGTAGGGGCTAGAGTGTTAGCTCCACGTGCCGAAGGTCGCCGGTTCGAGTCCGGCCGAGGGCATGGGTGTTTAGTGTATGTGTTGTCTCTATGTCATGTCCATCGTGTTGTGTCTAGAACCACTTGGAAAAATGATACACTGGATGATTCAAAATACACTTGAGTTGGCTGTATGGCCTCAAAGCCAAAAGCCAGTAAAAAAAAAAAAAAAAAGTTGCGTATGTGTATTCTTCCTGCCCAAGTGTTGTTAGGAACTGCAGTTCTCAGAGGAGGGAAAGCAACCTCTGCCATCCACAGTTTTACGAATTGTAGAGTACGGATGTAGATCCTGTTTGGCAATGTATGCTATCAACTATGTAATTTTTTGTACCTGTTGATATATCTGTTAAGGCTTTGATTTTCTCATGTGCAAATTCTCGTCTGTCGCTTCGATCCATAAAATAATTGTATTTTACTTCGCCAACAAGGCAGATCGGAAGCTAATGGTGTGCGTGAGATAATGGAATGGAAGGTGACTCAGGTGAGTTGGGAGTTTGGCGGAAGTGTTGAAGCCGAGGTCGTTTGCGCACGCACAAGGTCCCGACTCACTATCAGCTCTCAGCACTGTTGCCACTGCCACCGTTGCCGCCTGTAGGCAATGTAAAAAAAATGGGATAATACTAGCTTCTGCTTAAGTACTAATATGTAATTTCAGTAGCATGAGTATTTCTAC